>JACEGR010004059.1:0-93394 GCA_014170235.1 Listronotus bonariensis
TAGAGGTATCTGTGGTTGGCCATAGGGTGTTCATTTTAACATTTCCACTCAAGTTATCTTCGAAACAGTTATTGGACTTTGAGAAAAACATCAAGATATTTGTTGAGGAGAACGCTATGTATTGATTTGGCGCCTTAACCCCTTGATGATAATTGTCCCAATTTCTAATGAGAAGGCGGGTCGAGTGATACAAAGATTAAAGCTCTGATCTATACTTATAACCCCAGAATATATGAAGTCATTCGTCTATTACAAAATGGCGGTAATCTCTTCTAAAATTACCTAAATACCTGATTTGGATGGCCATATTTCCTGAAACTAATAAAGTTAGATGTACCTACCGTGGTGCTTTCTTAAAGCCCCTTTTAAAAGTCTTTTAATGGTGATACTGGTAGTAATATACAGGGTAGAAGAAAAAAGCACACATTTTTTTATTTAAGAACCCTGTATATTATTTTACCATTAAAAAGATCTTTAAATGAGCTTTAAAAGAAATACCACATTGGAAGTGACATCTCAACTTTTTATTGGTTTCGGGAAATATGACCATCCGAATCAGGTAGTTAGGCAATTTTTAAAGTACCGCCATTTTGTAATAGGTGAAGATATTGACTTCATATTCTAGGGCCAGGGTACTCGTCAGGAGCTTTAAAATGATGTATCACTCGATCCGCCTACTCATTTAAGAATTTTGGGGTGATGGCCTGTGGTTAAGGCTAAAGGGCACTGTCCAATTTTTTGAAAAAACGTTCCCCCTGGCAAATATCTTGACGTGTTTCGGCGATTTTCTCAAATCTGTCTCGTTTCGAAGATAACTTGAGTGGAAAGTTTTTAAATGAACAACCCTGTATATCTGAAACTAGCAAAATTGATACATCACTTAATGACTTTTTTAAAGCTCTTTAATAGACCTTTGGAATGGTGATATAATATACAGGGTGTTCTATTTAAAAAAGTACATTTTTTTGGCAGTTAATCAAAACCCCGATGTTTAGTTGCTTTTCTATTGACAGCACGTTAATCAGCAAAAAAAAATACTACAACTTTACTAAGTGTAACCGACTTTGTATCTCAAATAATAAAAAAGTTAGCAGACAGCTGACTTGTTGATCACCATAATAAAAAAAACCATAAATAATATTACTTTTGAAAAGCTCTTATCCGCCAAAAAACTGATGAAGGCAAATATTTTACAAGGATACCATTTTAAGGAGTCTAAACTGGTGTTAATCATATTTTAAAAAATCATTATACTAAGTGCTATAAAAGTTATTCAAGAAAAACCGATTTTCAGTGGCGTCCTTTAAAGGCATATATCTCCAAAAAGAAGGACTTTGGGGAAATCGTCTCCGACTCTCTAAACTCCCTACTTCTCATAAAATCCCCACAGCCAAGACTACCCCTCCTTAACCTGATCTTTTACAACCTTGAAAGACTCTTAATCCTGAAAAGAGAATCGATTTCATCTGGGTACCAAGCCATGTGGGCATTGATGGTAATGAAAAAGCAGATCATCTGGCCAAAACACCCTCAAATACATCTTACTCTCGCTACTCTTTCTCGCTGACAGACTTAAACAAGTTTACAGATAACGTAATCAGAGATTCTATACAACTGGAGTGGGACCTGCTCGATGAGCCCAACAAACTACAGGAAGTTAAAGAACTCTTCTTTGAGAAGACCGACCTGTCTCATAGCAGACATCTGAAAATCATGGCTAGATTAAGAATGGGACACACAAAACTGACTCATAGCTTTCTAATGGACAAATCAGACCCCCCTCATGCCCTGACTGCCAAACTATTCTAACAATTAAACACATTTTTGAAAAATGCCCCAAATACAAAAGATCGCTCATGACTCACAACATCACTGGTTCACTAAAGGAAATACTTAAATACAAAAACACGTTCAAAATTCAGTCCTTTTGAAAGATGCAAACCTAGAAGACAAAATATAAAAGCCCATTCCTGGACACTAAAAAGCCCAAGAGGCTGCTGTGTCCTAAATTAATATCTCTCTCTCTCTCTCTCTCTATTTTTTTATAAACTTGTCACATTATTTTTATGTGTTCTATATGAATGTCAAAAAATTGCCCACATATTCTTTGACACCCTGTATGTAAATCCCAATACATACTATATCTGGGTCCGATACTTTTTGTTCTAGAGTGATGTTATCCACCTATTCCTGTTTGTTGTTTACATTTTTTAGTTTCAAATTTCAAACAGGTTTAAGAGAACCAAAATCACTACCAAGGTCAATAATTAATTTTTATGAATAATTCATACCCTAATAAATTTTAACAGAATATACGAATTATTATGCAAAAACAATTCTAATGTCATTATCTTTTACACCATTAAGATTATAAAATAAATACCGATAGTAAAACAAGAATAAATTACCGGATACGTTTTTTTTAATTTGAATAATATGGTTTTTTGAACATTTTTGGATTTGTTATGGTATGTTTAAAACAATAAGGAAATCTTCCCAAAATGTAACAAAATAATACGAATAATAGACAATAGAGAATTATTGCAAGTTGCCTTATTAAGCTCGGGAATTTATTATTGCAAATCATGTTGACAGTACCATTAAACTAAAAAAAGGGGAAAAAATTTAGTAGTTTTTCTTTATTGTTTTGTGTTGTAGGGTTTTGTTTTACATAATTAAAGAAATACATTTGAAAAATCAAGGTTTTAAGTATTTTTTCTTCTAAAAACTTTTCGATTTTGTGCTCGGCAGCCGTTCGGTTTACACGAACAGATCCAAAGTTAAAGTAAGACCAACATAAGCCACGACCTAAAACCGACATAAATAAAGCCGGGCACTATACTTATTAAGGGGATGCCGTAGCACGTTAAATGAGCTCAAACGCGATTCCTTGCCGTTTTTAAATATTTGTTTGAGAAAAAAGTTGTATATTGAAAAGTTTCTTAAAATGATCCAAAGATTATCGGAAAGTTGGTTATTTTTACGGTTTTGTAATTTTGGGAAATTTAATGTATTAATTATTACCATTACCAAAAATCAATTAACTTTCCGATAATCTTTGGATCATTTTAAGAAACTTTTCTATGTACAACTTTTTCTCAAAATAAATATTTAAAAACGGCAGCGAATCGCGTTTTAGCTAATTTAACGTGCTACGGCATCCTCTTAAGGGAGTTCTTATCCTACCATGCATCTGCGCAAGCTCAGATGTCAAAATAAGGCCGGTATTATTAATGCCTGGCCTTATTTTACGGTGCAATAATCCTCTAATTATTGCAAGATGCCTTATTAAGATCGGGTATATTTATACCGGCCTTATTTAAACAGTGCTTGTACTCGTAATTTAGAGTAATTGCACCTTGTGTTGGCAATACTAATAACTTCAAAAAAAAGGGGAACAACATTTTGATTAAAGGGGAAAATAGGGTTTTTAAATTTTATTGTTGACATTTTTTTTAAATACATTTTCTAAATAAAAAACATTTTAAGAACACTGTGTAAAAATTGAGATTAATCGAAGCAAAATTACTAAGATACAGAGGTTTAAATAACCACCTTATTCATGAGTAGATAGATAGATAGATAGATAGATATCATATATTGCCAAAAAGTACACTACAGTACAATGGGTCGTCAACAATACATTTAAATTTAAATTTAAAAATAATTTAAAATAATAAATAAATAAATAAATAGCTTTGACAATTACATATCTACAAACATCGCTAATAAACACTTACACATTTAAAATAAATATAGAATAAAAAATAATTACATTAAATGTTACACAGAATATAAATACAAAAGGTTAAAAAGCAAAATTGTCATAAAAATAAAATAATAGACACACACACACACACAAACAAACAAGATTAAAAACAATAAAAACAAAACTAAAATTAAGCACTCTTAGTCATATATTCATTTATTGAATAAAAAGCGTTTAAAAGAAGATACCTCTTTACTTCCTTCTGAAACTGAGTGCCTCTGAGTGATCTTAAAGTGTTAGGCAGGGCATTATATATTTTTACACAGTTGTAAAATGGGCCCTTCTCAAAAAACGCTGTCTTATGGGACGGAATTTCAAGAAGATTATTTCTTCTTATTTTATAACTAGAGGATTCTCCCAGTTTTTTAAAAATTTCTCTGTTTTTATCAATAAACATCAGACACCTAAACAAGTAAAGAGAGGGAAATGTGAGTAACCTTTTAGTAATAAAGGTACTTTTACAGCTCTCCTGGTAATCTAAGTTAAAAATAAGACGCACGAGTCTCTTTTGTCCAACAAACACACGATTACAGAGATTACTGGCTCCCCATACCACAACATTAGAAGACATGAAGCTGTAACCCAATGAGTAATACACGGACAGCAGACCAGACTCATTTATAGTGTTCTTGAGCTGCAGAATAGCAAAATAAGCTGAGCTTAGCTTTGCACACACGTAGTCTATATGTGGGCTAAATGTCAACTGACTATCAATGTGTGTACCAAGAAAAACCGTTTTAGGTTCTAGTAAAATGTTATTATTAACTGCAAACTGGTTTGGAAGTGACTTTTATTGTAAAGTTCCATATGAACGGTTTTCTGGCCATTAACAGTATGAAGCTAACTTTAAAGCTCTTTTTCCAGAACGCACGTTTTTAAAGTCGGTGACCATCATAACTTCAAAACTACTGCACCGATATCTTTGAAATTTTTACCACTAGTTCTTTGAATAATTTTCGAGATAACGCTGGACAGTTTTTTTTAAGAATTTTTAATATTTCTAATTTTAATACAAACAAATAGGCTCTTATTTCTGTTAGAAATTGCGTTTTTTTACTTTCCAGTGCTCCCAAAAATGATTAAAATTTTAAAATACGTTTTCCCACGACCGTTAAAAAAATTCCTGTTTTTTTAATCGTTAACATGAAGTTAAAGTATTCCATTCTAGTACACTACATAAAGTGTTAAAAAAGTAACTTTTTTAACACTTCGAAGCTTTTTTTCACACTTTAATATATTATAGATTTATGCAATGTAACAATAAACGCGACATCAACTGAAACCAAACGGTCAAGTTACCTTTGATTTCGTCATTATTTTTTAAATTCCTATGTCACTAGTTTTAAAATTTGACAGTTTACAAATAAATTTATTAGAAATTATTAAAAATTAATGGTAATAATGAATTTGGGTGACTAAGAAATTAAAGAGGAATTTATACTGTTGTAGTATTATTTCTACAAAAGTAAGTACATACAATTTTCTAAAATTAAATAATAAATGCATAGTTGTGAAGAGAATAATTGTCTCTTAAAAATAAGAAGGCTATGATTTATTGTTGCAATATAATGGCTGTGCTGCAAAATGCAAAATTAAAATTAATAAGTTACGATAAATAAAATCATGCATAAAATGGTATTTTGGGAAATTTTTATACGGTCGTGAAAAAATATAGTATGTAACACGTGCAGAAAGTGTCTTTTTTACTCATGGGATTGCCGCACTCGCCTAACAGCTCGTGCTGTCAAACTTCCCATTTGTAAAAAAAAGTATCACTTTATACACTTGTTACATAAATTCTATTCCAGCGTTACCTGGGGAGTACGAACCATTTAAATTCTTTGATTTCACGTGATCCAGCACCGAGATATGATTGCCACCGCAATTCACCTTTTTCGAGACGCTTCCGAATAATTGCCGTCATTGCCGTATTTTTTTAAATTTTTTTATAAAAATATTACATAATAATCTTCTAATCTTATATTTAAAGTACCAGTGAGTTGAATTAATAAATATTGACTGTGTCGTTAAAAAAAAAAAAACATAAAAATGTATCTTTTTGAGCACGAATTAACCCAACTCTCCTCTTAAAGCCATAAAATGCGGTTAGTGGTTAGGAGTTTTTATTTGTGTTTTGTGGTTAGTACCTGGACCAGTAAAAAAATGGACTTTATTATAAAAACACTTTAAAACCTTTTTGAAGGGGTTTCCTTTGACGAGTCTACCATGAATATTCATACCGCCATAAATGGAAGCGGCGCATTAACCCAGCCTGTTAATGTCAAATGTTTCGGATGTCGGACAGGGCGAACGCGCCATTTTTTATGTGGGACAAGTTAACCACAATGTTTTATATGCAATTTTCAAACATTGGGCCAAAATTGTAAGGGTTATAGTAACGTAAACCCGTCTAGTCCGATATTGGAAACATGTGTTTAAGCCTTATGGTTCTTCATGACTAAATATTTTTAAAGAAAAAATATGATACGACACTGCTTTTTCTTGGAAATATAGTGTATTGTGTAATATGTAGAAACAGCGATAAATTTCCTGACGATGGTGAAATTTACAAAACATCCACCAAGAGGCCGGAAAATGCTTGCTTTTTTCTTCGAGTTGCACATATACTATTTTTTCTTCAATCAAATTAATTCTTTAATTTTTTGTTTTAGGTAGCATAAAATATTATTTCTTTTTAGTTTATTAAATATAAACATTAGGTATAATTATTTGTTCTCGGTAAAATCACGTTACAATAGTATGACATTGTCACGTATTATTGATTGGCTTCTGATAAACGTCGCGTCGCGGTGAATATTGAAAGCATTGAAAAGGTGAGCGTCCGAAAAAATATTCCCGGACATGGCCGGAAAAGTACATTGGCTAGCAACCCCTTCTATCTACTGACATACTTTTTTAATCAATTTAAAAAGTAATAATAATAATTTGGAGGTAAGAAAACCTATTGGAAATATGTTGATTTTTGTCCAATCGGACAAAATCTAAAATTTCTCAATACTATTTTTTTCTGGGATGATAAAAACGACTAGTACCTAATGTTGAAATAGCTATTTACTGTTACTAGACCGGAAAATGGTATTTTACGGGTCGACGAAAAACATTTACAGGGCGAGCCGTAGGCGAGTCCTGTAGTTTTGAGGAGACCCGTAAAAATTATTTCCGGTCGAGTATCGTACATAATTTTTTTTAATTGACCGGAAAAAAACTGTGTAAATTTTTAGTGTTATATTTAAACGACAATAAGGCAAGGCTGCTTCAATTATTTCATCTGGATTTTCCATGTCTGACTCCATTTTGGCAAAATGATGCTTTCTTTACTTTACAATATCTTGAACTGTCAAATAGTAACAATTGAACTCTGACAATTTTTGTCATGGCTAACAGGATTTTTTGATATCAGGGACCGGAAAGTAAATGAGAGACCGGAAAGTAAACTAGGGACCGGAAAGTAAATTAGTCCTGTAAAATAGCATTTTCCGCTTAAAAATTGAGTGGAAAATTCAATTTTCCGGTCTACTTAAGTTCGTCACCACAGGGACAACTATTATTATTAATTTTACAAAAAGAGTTAACCAAAACCCAAAATGAAATCATCAGATTTGGCAATGGTATAAAAGTTATGTCAAAAAATATGAATTTTGCTGCAAGAGCAATTTTTCATAAAATCAGATTTTTCTAAAGGAAAGATGTGTAGGAATATAACATTTATTTAACAAGTTATAAACTGGTCGGCGGTTGATTTAAAACGACATCGACAATAATTGGACTTGCATTGCTATGGGAACCTTAAAAGAAATTATAAAATATCTATCAATGTAATTTTGTGATTTATTTGATAAAAAGTTTGGCACTAAGAAGTAACTGTTTAATAGTTATTTTGAATATAATAAAGTTAAAAATGTCTGTTTAAACGTTTAATATAAAGGAAATGTAAATTCCGCATAATAAAATAATCTAAAATTAAATATATCTACCTTTAATTACGTGTATCTATGACCGAGAAAAAAATTCTTAGTGTTTTCCCACGGAAAGAGTAATTTTATGAAAAGGTACATTTTTGTACTTGTCAACAGAGATAATTTTTTCCCGTTATATATTTTTATTATTTTTATTCACTTGTTAGCAAAGATCTCCTTAGTTTTTACTCACAGAAAGGGAGCATTTTTTTGCATGGTCATATTTAGTGTATTCCTTTTACCTTGTAGAACCAGTACTGAACCGTTCTCTAAACTGTCAATAGTTTCAAGAACGGTTCTACAACATGAAAAAATGTCAAAAAATTTTAAAAGGAACACTTATGGTGTCGTTTTGGGCGGTTCTGGAACATAAAAGGAATACAGCAATTGCTATAACTTTGTTTTTTGCTATTAAAAATGTGTTTATTGAAAAGTATGATAGAGGAGGGATTCGTAGAAGCAAGTCCGTTAAGCCTTGTTTAGACACGGCTAGTAATTTAGTCGAATAGTGAGAAATTAAGTATTTTCGTGCATGCGGACAGTAAAAATTAGGAAAGCAGTTCAGTGTAGTAGCTGTCCAAGGTTAATAGAGACAAGGTGGCCTAACTTTTCATTTGGCAGCCTATAGATGTGACGTCAAGGGTATCCTTTTCAAAAAAATGTCGTTATTTCTTTATTGTTTTGTAAAAATCGTGTTAATTGTGTTTATATTTGTAAGTAAATAGTGGATTAAAAAGAATTTAACCATTGTATAAAGAAAATTTTTAATTTTCAATTGGTAAAAAGGACTCCCATGACGTCACAATATCAGCTGTTTTCTGTCATAGCAAAGTTGGGCCACCTTGTCTCTATCATCCTTGGTGAGCTGTCCACATGCACGAAAATACTTAATTACTCGCTACTCGACTAAAGTACTAGCCGTGTCTGAACACATGTCTGAACAAGGCATTAGTATTTACCTTTTAATTTATTTATTTTATTTTTTAAGCTAGATGGTTATGCATCTCTGCCATTCAGTTTGCCAAACCTGTTTTAAGATGTTATGAGGAGATGAAGAGATGAACCCAAATTACCAATTGTTATGTAAATGTTGTTGACCCCGATCTTCACTATTGAGAATGCCAAGAACCGATTAAGGACCAAGGACAGCCAAGGGCATAAACAGATAAATGAGCTGTAGATTGTTCTTTTTTTTACTTTCTAGAGAGTTTGTAATACGTTTTTTAGTCGATGTAATAATTTTTGCATTGCTTTTTTTAATTTACAGTTATTTTAACTCTATCTGAATAATTATCTAAAAGACGCAAATATGTGAAATGTATAGTCATTGCCTCAAAAAGATTTATTTAAATGCAGCGCTGAAAGATAAAACTATTGGAACATTTATCTTACTGTTGCAATAAAAATTATGAATGGAGATTGTACACTTTGAAAATAGGCCTCTCATATCCATCTTTATTAGTTTTGGAAATATTTCCATGAAATGAAATGAAATGAAATGAAATGAAATGAAATGAAAATGAAATGAAATGAAATGAAATGAAATGAAATGAAATGAAATGAAATGAAATGAAATGAAATGAAATGAAATAAAATGAAATGAAATGAAATGAAATGAAATGAAATGAAATGAAAATGAAATGAAATGAAATGAAATGAAATGAAATGAAATGAAATGAAATGAAATGAAATGAAATGAAATGAAATGAAATGAAATATTTATTATCAGGCAAATTGAGTTACAACAACAACTTGTTAAAAACGTCAAATAAATTAATAACCTAGCCTAATTATTCAAAAATATAAAAATATTAAAACTTGCAATTCGGACATATAAAAAAAAATAATTAGACAAACAATTAGTTTACAATTTAAGACAAAAAATAATATAGTAATAAGTGTAAATTTCAATAGGTAAATAGGTAATCAATGCCCATTAATATTTTCTTTTATGGCTATATTTCCAAAATCAATAAAGGTAGGAAAATTAAATATGATATATTACATTGGTAAATTTTTATTGTAATGACTTTATAATGATTTAACTAATAACTCTTTAAAAATTTCCATAACTATTTTCTAAAAGTTTTTTAAAAGTAATTTACAGGAAAATATACCTATAATTTTAATTATCTTTATTGTATAATGAAGAAACTATTTAGTATGTCCTATATTATGTTCTTAATAAATGTTTTTTCCAAAAGCCAATTCGGTAATTTATTCTTAAACTCTTTTACGGGTTTTTTATCTTTGGACAATCCACGAAGGCTGAAAGCCTAAATACTAACGTACCGTGGGTGTCTTAAGCAGGGTAAGAGGAAGTTTATTAACACGGGACTTAAAACTTGAAGATTTGGGGGGAAGGAAAGACCTCCGCTGGCAGTAGGTTCCACAGTCTAGAAACTCTAGGGATAAAAGAACGAACGAAATGGGAAGTTCGGGGCCTGTCCAATTGAACCGTATAGAGATGCATACGCTGTTGGGAGCTCCAAGAGGAGGGACTATACTGGATAATTCATCGGAGCAGAAGCCGTAAAAGTATCTATAGAAAAGCGATAGATCTCCCACAGCTCGACGATGGGCAAGAGAAGGAAATCTTTGAGTAAGTAAATAAACAGCTCTTCTTTGAATGGCATCAAGAATGCTGAGGGTTGTAGGGGATGCCATTCCCCAGACATGAGAACAATATTCCAGAGAGGGTCGAATTTGGGACACATACAAAGTGTATAAATTGGAAGGAGAAAAATACTTTTTGGCTCGGAAAAGAAATCGAAGCTTTTTGAAGCCGCGGTGGCTATAGATACAATGTGTTTATGCCAGTTAAGGTTATTCTCAAATGTGACACCCACAAGGTTAAATGTGTTCCCGCTCTGCAAAACCTGGCCACTCATAAGCAAAGGATGAGTGTTTTGATGATTTTTTTCGCGACAAGGAACATGATTGTGTTTTGGATGCATTAAATTGAACGAGATTTTTGGCGCCCCAATCCAATATCAAATTGAGATCCTGTGAAAGTGATATCTGCATCGCCATTCTGACTATTTCCAAGTCGGGTTGAGAAATTGGTTTGGGAAGTTGCAAAAAGTCAGTGGCGTACATTTTTTTGTCAATATTATTAGCTAAAATGCGTCCCACGCCGCCACTGGTCTCACAAATTAAAATTGTTTTAGGGCTAAATTAATGTCCTATTATAAACATACAACACAGCCAAATTTTATTAAAATCGGATAAGGCATATTTTTAAGATACCTATTATTAAAAACCCGATTTTCTTTTTAAAGTTTAACACCCTGTATCATAGAAACAAGCCATTTTTTATATAAAATTTTCTCAGTAATATGCCCTTAGATTTTTTTTACCGCAATTAGAAAACACCCTGTATTTTTAACACGCTTTTATTAGCTTGGGTTGTATTTATGTATGTATGTATGTAACGGAATGTTTAAGCTTAATTTTCACCAACTTCCAGCGATTCGATTTCTTTGAAACTTTGCACAAGTATCAAGGACCCATGACAATGCAATAATCTGCAAACAGTGTCCCGTTATCCTGATTAGGATCGCCAGGATAAATAAATTCCTTTATAGATTTTCTGTAGGAGAGTAACAGAAAAAGAGCTAGGCGCGATCTGCGCATGCGTGCAGTTTCGGACGTACTCTCATCATAAGGCTGACAGAAACTTGTTCGGAGTAGTTGCGTTCTGAAACCCCATGCAACAGTGAAGCTTTAAATGAAATGATTAGATTACGAAATAGTTCGTGAAACATTTCAATATCACATGTCCGCAGAAAACTAATTGATATATCGAACTAAAAAATGAAAAATAAATAATAGTTTAAAAAATTAAAAAAACACGCTTTTATATGCAACCGAACTAAAAATTAGAAACTAATTTTTCATTGCAAAGAGTTTGTATTACAGTAATAAAAGGTCAAACAATGAATCATAATTATATACCTCAAAATAGAATTATAATAAAATTTAAGATAATAACAGAATAATTCACTTCAGAATAAAAGCGTGGGGTGCTTAATATATTAAATGTTATAATTATTTCATTTGTAAATATCTATGAGGGAAAAGTTACGAAAAAAATAGTAAAATGCACCCCACGCTTTTTACTCTGAAGTGAATTATTCTGTTATTATCTTAAATTTTATTATATTTCTATTTTGAGGTATATAATTATTATTCATTGTTTGACCTTTTATTACTGTAATACAAACTCTTTGTAATGAAAAATGATTTTCTAATTTTTAGTTCGGTTGCATATAAAAGCGTGTTTTTTTAGTTTTTTTTAAACTATTATTTATTATTCCAATCGCAATATTCTGACCACTTTTTGACGGTTTTAATAAAAATTTACCAATACAGCATTCTGACTATTGCTGCATAGTCAGTTTATATGAACTATTTATAAACAAACTATAATGTAGATCAATAACCTAATATCCGCCACACACCCTCCGACAGACCTGCTCAGAAAACCTATGCAATTCTGCAGACAGGATATCTTAGCGTGGGTAGTTGGACATCAAAAGAAACTTTTTAAAAAATAGGGTTTTTATAACTATCCTAAATATCCCTTCCCATCCCCTAATATATATTTTTTTAATTTGACAGCGTCATTTAACACATTGAGAGACTTATTTTGCTCTAACTTGACTACATTTAGTAATTCCAGTGTCGTCTCAAACTGGGCCTAATAAAATATTTCTGACAAAAAGTGTTCACTGCAGACTTATGTTCAATTTTTGTTTTCTTTAATTATATAAATAAAATTAAAAGATATTAAGAAAACTTTTCAAAAATAATTATGTCCGCAAAACACCGTATCAGATTTTAAAGATTCAATTCAATGAATCAAATTGGCTTTTCTTTTTTAACCAAAAACAATTCGTCGCACGGAAAAATATAAAGAACCAAATTAACCCCAAAGTAAATTAGTATTTTAAAAATTCCATTAATTTAAAGAAAAGCAGTGGCGTACTACATTTTACTTAAAAAAAATGCAATGCTTGACCCGTTACTGGTAAAAATGGCAAAAAATAAAGCGAAAAATGTAATGTAATGTAATGGTCAAAAGAAGTGTATCAAATTTTGTGCAAATACCTGGAATGGTAGGAAAGTTATGATAAGGAAGGCTTTTTTTTCTTAAAACTTTAGCACCCTGTATCTTGAATTTTATACAGTGTTAAGAGGAAAATATTAACCTAAAAATAACCCTGTATGATGCTTCTTAAATTTTGTTTTTTTTTTAAGCTAAGCAGAATACGAAAAAAAAATAAAAAACAAAAAAATGTGTCTTTAATTACCTAATTCAAAAAAAAAAGAAACATAAGTACAAAAGTCAGTGGTGGATATTTTTTTGTCAGTAATATTTGTAAGGGTGCCGCTTTAGACATCGTAGAGCTGTATGAACTTAATTAATTTGAAGGTAGATTAACCAATTTTATTTTAAAAAAAATCATTAGAACCGAAAACAAAATATTTCAGATAATTATAAAAAAACATCCCATTTTTTAAAAAGTTTAACAGCTAATTAAAATAATTAATAATAATAAAAGAAAATATCAAAAAAAAAAATTACAAGACATTTTACATTTTATCGAGAAACTGAAGAGAAGAAAAATTTAAAAAATTGTCGATTAAAATATATTTTTGCATAAAAAAATATATTTCATATAAAACCAGTTTATAGGTATGATATTTTTTTGCTTTTATATGTTTAGAGTAAAACTCACTAAGTGACATTTTATGGTTCAGAGAATAACTACTATATTATGGAAAATTTGTGATAAAAAAGAAAAGATAAACCTCTGTTTTTGTATAAGTTTTTTTAATAAAGATTTATGGATGTCCTAAATGTAACTAATAAATAATTTCTACAAAAAATTTTTTATTATAAACACCTTAAAAATGTTCAAACATTTTTTTAAACAAAACGTACTTGGTGACTTTTACCTTTAAACCAACGATATATACCCTATTAAAAATCTAAGCATATTATGTAAGATATGCTTCCACAAAAAAATCTGTTTGTATTGAAATCTACATAGGTATAACCTGTGTGATGAGCTTTAAAAAACTTCAAAAATAAAAAAATGTGTAAAACACATATTCCAATTTTAAAATCAGTAATATTTAAAAAAAAAAACGAAAATCTAAATAAAAACTTACCGTAATCTTCAGCTACCATTTTTCCAAAATTTTAAAAGCCCCGTATAAAACAAAATACAAATTACAAAAAAACAAAAATAAAAAAAATTAAATTAAAAAAATAAACAAAAATTTAAATTAAATAACTTTTTTAAAAATCACTCAAGTACAAATAAGCACGAATTTTTACTTTAAAATGCGTTGGTACCACAACAAATTCTAATGGTACTGTACTACTATGTTTCTTCCGGCAGCGTTTTGGATACTAGCCAAAATTCGAGACGGTACTGGGTACTTACTGAGGCGTTTGAATCAATAAATATAAAATACAGACGCATAGGTTCATTCGCGGTTTTGGGTTAAGCACCAGCGGGTACTGTGGAACTATCTAATTGTTTTTGGGGAAAATTAATTTGGAGATATTACTTTTAGATAATATGCTACACACTTGTATATTTCAAAGTAATAAAGCTTTTTTAACCGACTTTAAAAGAGATGTTCGACAACTAAGTATACTTTTTTATGTATGTACAGGGTGTTTCATTTTCGATGGTTTAACAGGGTATCTCCCCATATAACACTTTTTGCCGGCAAGGCATTGGCAAAAAGGTATCAAAAAGACATCAAAATGGGCAATTGGCAGTTATTGGGCCACGTGTTGCATAAAATGTGATGGCATCCATCATTAATAAGTTATGATGAAAAAATGCATTTAGGATGATGGCATCCATCATTAAAAGGTTTTGGCAAAAATATGCCTTTTAGATGATGGCATTACATAATTTTTCCTAATGACAATAAAATGCATTTTTACCGTCCAGGGAACTGAAATGTGCATAAATAATACACATACATAATGTGGGTTTATGTACAGGGTGTCCCATACAAAATTAAATACTATAATTTTAAAAAAACTATAAAAGATACAATAAAAATACTAAAAAGTACATTTCACTGAACAACTTCTGTATTTAACTTTTTCTTGTATCTCTTATGGTTTTTCCAAAATTATAGTATTTAATTTTATATAGGACACCCTGTAAATAAACACACATTATGCATGTGCATTATTAATGCACATTTTAGTTCCTGGACGGTAAAAATGCATTTTATTGTCATTAGGAAGAAAATAATGTAATGCCATCATCTAAAAAGCATATTTTTGCCAAAACCTTTTACTAATGGATGCCCTCATCCTAAACGCATTTTTTCATCATGACTTATTAATGATGAATGCCATCACATTTTATGCAATACGTGGCCCAATAACGACCAATTGCCCATTTTGATGTCTTTGATACCTTTTGCCAATGCCTTGCCGGCAAAAAATGTTATATGGGTCTAAAACTGTAAGGAATATCAAAAATCTAATATAGGACTCCCGATCTCTTTTTTGAGAAAACAACAATAGTGAAAACAGTTTATGGCTATTGCAATCCATCTCGTAGCTACAAGGTGATTTTCGGATTTTTAAAATGTTTTTTAACTCGTTTGCTATTAAAGTTGTGAAAAAACTTTAAATAGGTTAATTGTGTACTTTTTCCATAGAGTATTTTGGTGTAATTGTTTTTTTTATATTGGTTAGTTTTTGAGAAAATTACCCATCTTATGTTTTTTCTTATGGAACTCCCTGTATATTTTGATCTGTATTTATATAGCTTTTTTCGGCTTTTAAAAATACATATATGTACGTATTTCTTGTTTAAACTTGTACCGAAAATTAGCGTTTCCATAAATTTTCCTTTTTTAGAGAAGGCCATGACTGAAAATGACAAAACAGTATTTTTCAATTCCTACTTTTTTTAATTCGCGACCTTAATGAATATTTTATTAACAATTAACTTTTATATTTAGAGGGTATTTTAATTTTCTTGGCTAAGCTATAAAAAATATAACGTTATCATAGAAAGGCACTACTTCAGAAAAAAGTTATATTTACTAAATCAAAATAAAATAAATACATATTATAAAACATTTAATATCAAAGAATTCATACTTAAACTAACAAAAAACAAAAATTACAATAAATGTTTAAATTATAGTGTTCTATGATGTGTATTAATTTTATTTCCATTTAGTAAATATTATATTTTCTTTCTGTAAGTGCATTTTCTATAATAGTATCATATTTTTATACTTGTCTATTATTGTTATGTTGTTTATTATAATTATATTGCAAGTTTTCGAAATATTTTATAAAGAACTGCATAAACATTTATTAAAACTTAGGTTGGTTAATTTAAATAAATTAAATATATAAAAAATCATTTTTAATAAAACATCAAGTTGGGGTAGCGGAACCAAAAAAAGTGAGTATTGAAAAATACTGTTTTGTCATTTTCAGTCTTTGCTTTCTATTAAAAAAAGGAAAATTTATGGAAAATGATAATTTTCGGTAAAACTTTAAATCAAAAATACATACTTATATATATTTTTGAAAAGCCAGAAATAGACCCTAATAAATACAGATAAAAATATACAGGGTGTCCCATAAGAAAAAACATAAGTTGGGTAATTTTCTTAAAAACTAACTAATAAAGAAAAAACTGATTACACCAAAATATTCTTCGGAAAAAACTACATAATAACCAATTTAAAAAATTTTCACAACTTTAAAAGCAAACAAGTTAAAAAAGATTATAAAAATGGACAAAATCCGAAAATCACCCTGTAGCTCGAAGATGAATCGCAATAGCCATGAACTGTTTTCACCATTGTTGTTTTCTCAAAAAAGAGATTGGGAGTCCCATATTAGATTTTTGATATTCCTTACGGTTTTCGAGATACCTCGTAAAACCATCAAAATAGAACACCCTGTACAGGGTGGCGCCTTTTGTTGAGCTTACACGGTATAGCAAATACTAAAAAGACTGAACAAATCTGATTGCGCGATCTCGATTTAAATTTTTAAAACAAATTCAATGGTAAAAGCAAATCATGGCCAACTTAATTTGTTTTGGATACAAAGTGCTTTTCAAATTTTGTCAATTTGGCCAGGCACTTATAACTTGCTTGATATAAGAGATGAAGAAAAAATGTAAAAAGGAAAGTTTTTAGGTAGAATACAGTGGCGTACATACAATTTTCAGCGTCCAAATCTTAATGCGTATATCTACTATTTTTGGATTTATATGGTTATATTTCTAAAACTATAAAAGATAAATATATCAAGTTTGTATTTTCTGAAACCTTGTTGAAATATCTTTGCAACGATAATATAATATACAGTGGGTTTCGTAAAAAAATCTGATGATGACCATATTTCCGAAACTATTAAGAATAGATATATTAAAAGTCCAACTTTGGGTTATACCTTTAAAATAAAAGTCAATGGAAAACATTTATGTACGCCATTATTATATTATTATCAATATTTTTAAATTTTTAGTACGCTTTATTTATCTTTTGAAGTCGGATTAATTTATTTTTATAAATTTATTATACCTCCCCAGTTTGGAGAATATATGTTGCAAATTCGAAGGGCACCATTGGGATCTCAGGAATAGTAAGAGATACAGGGTTGGTTAACTTGAGGCCAAGTTGCGCATTTTTACGCTTAACAATATTCCGTTTAAAAAATTTTAACATTAGCAGTTGTTCCGGAATTATCCGAAAAAACCCGAAATTTTTCGAAAAAGTTTTTTTTTCTTATTATTATTGCCACTTTTTCTGTTTTATAAAATGATGTTACTATATTTAAGATCCTACTTTTCATCTTTAAGATACCATCATCAACAATGTTTTTTTTTAATAGGAGGAATATTTTAAACTTTTCAAACTTCATAAACACGTATTTTAATTCTAAATTTAACGATATACAGAGTGTCCACTCAAGTTTGCACCATATGGAAAACTTCTTTATAATTCATTTTACGAGAAAAGTTATTCCTTATAAAAGGTTCTGCGTGGTCTAAAACCTAAAATGCAATTATCAGATATTAATTTTTTGCAGTGGTATACGAGGTACGAAAGGTCAGTAAAGAGACACATGGTTGTAAATAAAATATATGTTTGTCTTTGTGTGGCTTATTAAGGTATAACAAAAAGTCCTTTAATTGTAAACATAAATTGTACCTATTTTAAATTTATTTCTATTTATTATTTTTTTTTTTTTTGAAGTCGCACTATAGCCCTTTTAGACGAACCATCACTGGTTCACACACGGGCTACCACAAGTACTCATTATGATACTTGAGGTTAAAAATTTTGCAGTAAAAAAGTAATTCTAAATTATTACAAATTTTGTAGTAAAAAGTTATTAAACATTATTACGTATTAAAAAATAAAAAACCTGAAATTAAATATTTCATATGCTTGTAAAAAATCTAACGTTACCTATTAAATATAATGCCAAATTACATTTAATTCAAATTACCAAATTAAATTTTAATCTAACATAAAAAACTGCTAATTGATTTTTAAAAGCGTTAAATAGTTCCTATACACGGTGTTCCACCGGAAACTGCCGCGATCGATTTCTTGAAAAGTACGCTCTGGAAAATTTTGAAAATTTGGTCAGTGAAGAACATACAACTAAAATATTTTGACAGCTCTACCACTTCCGGTTATACCGGAAGTTAATGTCATCTTCCTTATTTTAATTGAAACACCCTATATATTATTTGTTTTTGGATTCTGTGTGAAGAACATACATCTAAAATATTTTGACAGCTCTACAACTTCCGGTTATACCGGAAGTTAATGTCGTCTTCCTTATTTTAATTGAAACACCCTATATATTATTTGTTTTTAGATTCTGCGTAAAATTCTAAACATAATTTATGGATGTACCTAATGTTATATACCTAAGTTTAACCGTTTTTAACTTATTTTAAATTTTATGTCATAAATGACGTTTGCAAGACATTACATAAAACCATCAATTTCTTCTAAACAAAAGCCTTTTCGTAGAAAAGAACTACTTTAGCAGACTGTATTAATATTTTCACAATTAATAATTACAAAGTGGTCAAAAATAATCGTTAAAAATTATCAAGACAAAAACCTTAAAAGTCAAATTTTTAAAATGAAAAACCCTATCTTTTTAACCTTATACTATTAAGCATTAAAAATAAGGATAAAATTGTATTAGGATGTCTTATCCAAAAATTTATAGTTTTTAAAATATTAAGAATTTACCATTAAATGTATCTATTCTAACAATGTATTTAAGTACGGCTTAGTTTGGCTTCTAGTTGGCCTTGACAACAAAATGCGGCGTCACAGCCAACTTCCCGTACTTACCCGTACCTAAATGCATTGTTAGAATAGATAAATATTAAATCGTTAAAATTTCGAAAACTATACATTTTTGGAATAGACATCCTTTTTCACACTTACCCTTATTTTTCATGCCTAATAATATGTAAGGTAAAGGTAATAAAAGTAAAAAAAATAGGGCTGTCCATTCGAAAAATTGACTTTTAAGGTTTTTGTCGTTATAATTTTTACAATTGTTTTTGACCACTCTGTATTTATTATATGTAAAAATATCGATACAGTCTACTAACAAAGTTCTTTCTTTACAAGAAACCCAACCCCAACTTATATTAAAGGCTTTTGTTTAGAAAGAAAATGATGGCTATGTACCTAATGGCTTGCACGTCATTTTTAACAAAATTTAAAATAAGTCAAAAACGGTTCAATTTAGGTATAGAACATTATACAAAAATAATATATAGGGTGTTCCATTTTAAATAAGGAAGTTGGCATTAACTTCCGGTATAACCGGAAGTGGTAGAGCTATCAAAATATTTTGGTTATATGTCCCTCACTGACTTTATAATGTTACCAAATTTTCACAATTTTTCAAAGCGTACTTTTCGAAAAATCAAACGCGGCAGTTCCGGTGGAACACCCTGTACAGGGTGTTACAGAAGGCTGCTAAGAAAATTTAAGGTTAGATTGTACATCTTAAAAGTGTGTCCAAATGCTCTGTTTTTATGATACAAAGTTTTTAACTTATTTTACTCTTAATAGTTTATTTTACTTTTATTTAAAACCCGTTGATATATCATTGAGATAAGTTTTGATACACATACGTACAGGGTGTCCCCACTTTATTCATACACGAAATATATTTGCCCCTATACAGTATTAGTGAATATACAGGGTGTCTTAAAAACAGAATTTGCATTGTCAAGTAGGTTTCTTTAATAGAACACCTTGTATATTTTAACAAATTTTGACTCTCTATCAAATTTTACACTAAAAATGTATATTACACTTTATGTCATTTATTGCTGGTTTTTGAGATATCTTAATATTACTTTTGAATATACTCATTAACTGTCAAATTTAACCTACTTTTAGATCTCATATATATTTGGATTTTGTACAGAACTTGGCACTAATTTAGATCACCATTCTTTTTGCGGCGAAGCCCACAGCCAAGCATAATTTTAGTATTGAACTTGGCTTGCGTGTTTCATATTTACATATAATTTTGGTAGGATGTTAATTTAGCAGGGACCTTTTTATAGTAAACAGTTTGATATAAATAATTTAACATTGATGGTTGAGACAATAAATTGTAAGTGTCTGAGAAAAATTCCAAAACAAACAAACATGTCGTGTTTTACGATCTAAAGCACCGTACAAATACCACCCACCAAAGTAAACATAATAGACTGGGCCAAAAAGACGATTTTTGTTTAAACGGTACTATGAAAATGTAAGTAAGATCACAGAGCCCCTACACCTCTCTCTCTCTCTATTTTTTTCTTGGTTTTGGTCCCTTCAGGTCCAATCCACCACTCTCCCCCTTCCGGACTATGCTTTCCAGGGCCTCGTCGGCGGAAAATCTGGATAATCGAGCTCGTAGCTCCCAGAAATTCAAAAGAACACAAACAATTCAACAATCGGTGCAATGAATAAATTGTCGGCTGTCAAACCAAGATCTGCTACTGGTGTTACGTATAACCTTCACTTTCACTACTGATAGTTCCCATGGCACGCCCATCTATTTCCCGCCATTTGAGAAATGCCTCGTGTTCACCACCAAACAGGATACCATCAGCTTATAGGAATCTTCGCTCACAGCGCTTAGATCCAGAAGAAAGATGCCGTCAATTTAGCGTGAATCTTTCCTTGATCCCCGAAGGTAAAAAACGTTCGTACGACACCTCTAGCCGCCACTCCGGGAAGAACTTTGTAGTCCTCTACGCACGTCCGCACTGTCCGGAGGTCAAACAAAGAGTCCTAGCCCCTAGACCTACGACATTTTAGCAAAGCTGAAATATTGAGGATTATTAATATAATGTAATGTAACCTTGAAAGCGTGACCGTTTCTCAGGTATGGCGAAGTACAGATGCATAAAAAACGTACTTACCTACGTTAAAGTAGCAAAGTTCGTTTTCAAATATGTTCTTGAGAACAGTATGTAGAATTAAAATTCACTATTGCCAGACACATTCCGTGGGCCATTACTTCTACCAGACGTCTTGAATGTTATTTAAAAATTAGGCAAACTACGTTATAGTAGCAAGCCTAAATTTTATATACAGAGTGGCCATTTGAAAACGAACACTAGCTAATTTTGGCGCTCCAGGTCATTTAGGAAAAAACGCTTGGACCCGTCAATTTTTGATTTTAAGGGAAAATATTTTTTGCCACTTTCACCCCCTGAACTTCAACCGTCTAGCAGGGGTGAGACTTACCCACAAAATTTTAAATGGAAACAGGGGTCGAGTGACGCCTAATTTTGAAGCTCTCTTGACCTTAATTACAACTGTCGTTTGAAGTATCTGCTATTATTTTTCTTGATATGACAGCTTGTCAGAATTTTGATTTGTATGTTTGAATTGTAGTGACAAAAATTCAAACTTAAAAAACAAAATTGAAAAAATAGTTTAATTTTCAAAGCCCCATTACAGGAAAACGGCAATTTGACGACAGTTAGTTGTGAAAAGAGCTTTTTTAAAGTAAAATTTATTATTCTTTAAGATTGTGTAATGGTAAAATTTGCGAATTTTACATAAAAAAGATTGTTGTGTGTGGCGAACGCGTCATTTTTTTTGTCAGACAAGTTCACCACAATGTTTTACATGCATTTTTATCATCATAAATGAAATTTTCACAATACCGTTTGAAGAATAAACTAAGTATTCGTTTTTTGCCCAGTCTAAAAATAAGATCAAATAAATGCCTTGCCATAATTAAATTATCATACTGTATTTTTAGTTTTGTTTATTTTTGGTACTTTATTGATTAGGAGCATGTCCAGAATATTAAAAACCATGAAGTGTGTGACACTTACACAAAGCTTATAAGGCTCCTATAAAGTAGTAGTAGTAATACTTTTGTATACATGGTGTTTCAGAGTTTACTAAAAATGTCAGGCGTGGCTCGTCCATAAGATTATTTGGTCGATGACCAGTGGCAGCGCCAGAGGTGGGCGCGGTGTGGCGAGCGCCCAACCTAAATTGAACGCAAAAAGTCATGTTTAAAAACCATTCCATTTATATAAATTATTAAGTCAGCTCATATTCAAGTAATCCGAATTATGGAATTCTTGAATAAAGGATCTGTGGTCGCAATATTAAAAATTACCACTATGTTGCGCTATGTCATTAGAAACGGATTTTAGTGTCAAATTTAAATATGAAATAAAATATCCTAATAAAAGGTTTAAAAAATTCCATTTTTATTCCCTTAGTTATGTTTACCTATTTAAAATTTTAATGACCAAATGTATATCATTTATTAACAAAATAAAATACAGTGATGATATTAAAATAGTTACCACTTTGTCTTTTGAATGGGACTTTTTTTCGAATAGAAATGGGAATCATGTCGAACCTCGTTTTAAAGGCCCTTTAATTCTCTACTCAACGCCACTTTGTTTTTGAAAATCGGCCCAGCCGTTCCACACTTAGAATCGTTTGAAATTTGGTTTAAATACCGTACAAATAGTGCGGTTTTAATCAAATGGGCTTGTAAGTCTAGAACGGCCTTGCCGATTTTCAAAAACAAAGTGGCGTTAAGTAGGAAATTTAAGGACCTTTAAAACGAGGTGCTACATGACCTCCATTTCTATTTGCAAAAAAAGTTGCCAGTGCCCCTTGATACTAGACCACGTGACCAAAGTTATTTTAATGCCAAAAAGTAGCTTAAGTGACACCATTTTACACAAATTTTACCCGATCTCGATATCTTGACCCATTCAAAAGTTAAGGGGAAGAGAACTTTTAAAAACCGCAATGTATGTACAAATTGGAGCTAAACTTCAAACGCCTGTAACTCTAGAACGACTGGACCGATTTTTAAACATAAAATGGTGATGAATAGAGAATCGAAAGGCCTTTAAAACAAAGTGCCACATGACCCCTCTTTCCATAAAAAAAGCTAGTGCCTTCTTAACCAAAATTATTTTTATGTCAAAGAGTAGTTTAAGTAAAACCATTTTTACCCGATCTCAATAACTTGTCCCATTCAAAAGATAAAGGGGAGGGGACTCTTTTAAGATTCTCCATGTATTAAATCACTAAAGGTGGTAGTAAGATATTTTTTGGTTTACACAGCCTTCTAAGAAAACATTTTTTCGAAAACCGTTTGTTTTATCACAAAAATGCAAAAAAACGAAATATTTCAATTTTTCTGTGGCCATTATGCTGGTGTAGCTTTAAAACTTTTAACTTTTAAAATTGATCTTACACATAAAATTTTGGTCATCGACAGGCTTTACCCCCAATAATACCCCCTATGGTGAAAGAATCTTTAATAAATTAATGGGTTTTTACCTTCGTTAAAACATACAATAAATACAACTTTTTAACTGATAGGGATGGGCACATTTTCGTGAGATTTGATACGAAAATGATGCCGCAGTTTTTACCCAATTTGCGATGATTGCAGGTTGGAGGAGGTTTTGTTTCCAGTTTATGAGACCTTAAAAATGAGCTTTTAAAATATTTGTACTGAACTTTAAAACGCCCTGTATTCATATAATAACAACATTGCACTGCACATTTTACTGCTCACCCTCTAAATTTCTCTGCCGGATATCGCCCAACTTAAAAAAATCTGGCGCCGCCACTGTCGATGACCCAACCTCCCTAATTCATTTTTAAAACCAAAACATGAAAGTAATTAATCCTTACAAACAACTACAAATCTTTGTCCATTGGTATGAAATAAAATGTTTAATCTGAAATATTTTAAAAACGGTTGCTCGTAGCGGTATTTAATAAGTATTTGTCTCCCCCTGGCGCAGTGGACAGAGCTTTGATCTTTAAAGCCAGAGGGCGCCGATTCGATTCCCAGCGGAGGAGACATATTTAGGTAGAAGGTATTTAAAAATAACGACCGTGGTGGCACTACCGTGTTGTCTAAAAGGTGCTGTGAAATGCATAACTGCATGTTTCAGTGCTTGGACAACGTTGGCGGAACAGGGGGAACGATGGGTTAATCACCTAATAACCCGACACTCACGGTACTCTGGTATTTAGGCATATGCCTTCGTGGGATGTCAAATAGATAAAAAAACAAAAAAAAGTAGAGGAGAGCGGGGAGGGTCTGGACACTTTTTGATCAATACTATTTTTCGTCTACATTATAAAATATTTAAAATGTTTTTGTGTATAAGTATCGTTTAGTAATATATCTTAATGTCCAGATTCACCCCATATACGGGGAGGATCTGGACATATAAACATCAAATTTTCAGACAATATTTAAGAGTTATTTATTTTTGAAAATCAACAAAAATGTGGGGTTGAATTCGGGCCAGCCATTTTATGATTTGTCATAATTTTGGGTACTTCATATTATTTTTTAATGCATACTCAAATACAATACATATTAGAACATTTAAATATTCTGCTAACTGGTTTTCGGTTTCCGTGGAAAATTTTTGAGTGGTGACGTACTTTGGATAAAAGTTACATTAATTATTAATCCCTTTAAGCTTTACTTATTTACATAGGTGCCTAAAGCTGACTTTGTGATTCTGTGCTTTTAGGGACTTTTTCGATAACTTATTAACAAGCTTATGATCAGTGACATCGATAACAGCTTGCTTTGCAGATTCAAAATAAAAAGTTTAGTTGACTTTTTTGTACATTTGGGGAATTTTTACTAAGAAAAAAAAGAGGAAGGTTCGCTTAAAAATTAATTACGGGAGAGTCTGGATATATAGGTAGGGGTTCGACGACTGTCCATACCCTACTTCATGGTAAAATTTGACAGAATGACGATTTTATAGGTACGTTAAAATACTGTTAACGATAAAACCCTAAATCACTATTTCTAAAATTCTAAATGTACACACACATGAAAAATAATAAGGTATTATAAAAAAATACGAAGATATTACAACTTATTCTCAGGCAGGTTGAATTAACTATGAACACTAAAGGAACTTTCTTCCCGACTACCGGACAAGGCGCCAAGAATATTTGAATATATTTGGCGGTAAATTTGAATGTGTCCATATGCTCCCAGTGTCCAAATCCTTCCCGTTTTCCCGTATACCTTCTTTGTGCAAAAATATAAAAAATTAAAATTTTATACTAAAATTATAATATACCGAGGTAAAAAAATATGACGCTTTGAACTTAGGCGAAAGGCTGCAGGTGGCTTTCTCTAGGGGCATTAGCATATTTTAATTTTCCACTAAAAACTTTTGATACCAAATTTTGTGAAAAAATCTTTTGATACCAAATTTTGTGAAAAATATCAAATAATAAATAAATTACATGATACAGAACATTAAATAAGATACCTAAAACAAAATAAAAAAATTTACACCCTGTATCTGAAAAATGATCAACTTTTGGATCAAGGTAAATTGCGTTAAGTCCGTTTTACAGTCGGCAAGTTCTTTCTGCAATTTTGTTGCAGCAACTTTCTTTCAACAATAAACTTGCTGCAAGTTTATTGCAGATTCGTTTTACAGTCGGCAATTCGCTTTTTAATATTGCAAAAATAGGGCAAGGTACCAACGTGCAAAAATGTGAAAATAAAGTAAGAACCTAACCTAGCTATTGACCGGTATTTAGAATAGCTGTTAAAAATGAAAAAATCGAACGAAAAAGAGCCAACGCGGCTACAATTTGCCTCATTATTGCTACCGCTACCCTCCTGGGAGATGAAAATTTAAGAAAAAAGCAAGAAGGTGGTGGTCACTCAACTAGTAACTTTGGGTGGGGTTGGTACCACTAAAATAACCAAATTTTCCCCAGACGAGAGAAGAAAAATCAGTCTAACTGGTAAAGTCTCAAGTCGCAATAAAATTGCAGAATATGCCAAAAATCAGCTGTTCCCGTACTGCGCATGCCTACCACAAGTTTCTTGCAAGTTGCAGAAAGAACTTGCCGACTGTAAAACGGACTTTAGATCGTTGTATTTTGGAATTTATGAAAGTTTTTGTACAGATCTTTTAGAGACACTCTGTATAGATGTGGCATCGCCAATAAACAGGGTAGCTTTCCAGTGACGAAAATTTTTGTGCGTCACGCTCCAGGGCTTGAAGCTCTTGAACTGCTCTAAAAAGTTAGTCACTGGAACGCATCCTTAGACAAGGAAAGAAAGATACTTTAAGACATTTTAAGATTTCGTTGGTTTTAACCTTTCTTGGCTTTATAATAATAATTTCTTTTAAATATCTAATTCCATTTTAAACAAATAATTTTAAAAAATCCATCCTTAACCATAAAAATCATGTGTGAAGCACAAAAACCAAAAGAGGGGTGGGTGCATGAGGGCAAGAGGAAAGAAAAACTGAGTAGCTCAGGTGCATAACACTTTCCGTCACTGGAACACCATAAAGTAGAACGAAATGCTCCTGAGCTACTCGAGAGCGCTCTATTTGCGTCACTGGAAAGCCACTCAGGAGTGCATTTCGTTTTCAGAAAAGCTGTTTTGTCATTTTTGGATTGTTTCTCTGTGTAAAACACCAATAAGCCTTTAAAATATTTGTAGTTACTTTTCAAAAAAAATGTGCATAAAATAAATGATTGTTATTTAACAATTTAGGCGGTACTCAAGTTATATAACTTATTATTTCGAAATACGTAGAAGTTAAAATTTGGGACAAATTGCTTCGACGAAAATAATAAAATAAACAAATTGCCACTAAACACCACAAATTGCCGTATACGTATTTTAAGAATTATAACCGTTAAAACGTAAAAATGTCAAATATATCCATCAATTTGCTAATTGTTTTCTTAAATACATTTCCTATTAGTAAAATTTGGCAATGAACTTAATATGTTCGACGAGGCTAGAGATAAATAATTCTGGTTTTGACTAAATCATGACTGCCCACTGAAAATAAAAATTAAAAATGCAAATACTATTTTTTGCTTAGTCATTTATTTTTAAAAACCTGTTAGATGAAAAAGCACGCAAATTATTGATTATTTATTGGATTGATCTTGATTGCAAAATTTCAATGTAATCAGCTAGAGTAGAAGACGAAGTGGTAGACGCACCTCAAGGTCCCAAAATAGGTGGACAATCCGCCAGATTCATACATAAAGTGTCTAAAGGCAAAACTCTTCCAACCTCCTAATAACTTAATTTGTTTAGTATTTATTATAAAAATTTAAGAACTTTAGTAAAATATCATAAATCATGTGAAATTACCGGTAATTTAAAAGTCGTTTTACGGTAACAATGGTAATTTAAATTTAAAAAACCGCTTTATAAATAATAGGGGAAAGTGGGCAGGCTTCATACAGTTTTTATATTTTGCTTTGTGGAATGCCGTGTTTTAGGTATATCTCTTTTAATTTGTGACACACTAGTAGCTTAACTATTTTATATTGTAGTAGAACCTTAATATTATTGAAAATCTACATGCACGAGTTTCCATAAGACTTTTACAAAAAAGCAAAATGTATGATTGTACCCCATTAGTGGGGTACATTCATACAAACCGAAGGGGCACATTTCACATCACTATTAATTTGTTATAATTATTGTTTGTTATGGTTTTATACCAAACTACTACTATACGTATTTTAAGAATTATAACCGTTAAAACGTAAAAATGTCAAATATATCCATCAATTTGCTAATTGTTTTCTTAAACACATTTCCTATTAGTAAAATTTGGCAATGAACTTAATATGTTCGACGAGGCTAGAGATAAATAATTTTGGTTTTGTCTAATTGATAAATGACTGCCCACTGAAAATAAAAATTAAAAATGCAAATACTATTTTTGCTTAGTCATTTATTTTTAACACCTGTTAAGTAAAAAAGCATTCAAATTATTGATTATTTATTGGATTGATCTTGATCGCAAAATTTCAATGTTATCAACTAGAGTAGAAGTAGAAGTAGTGGACGCACCTCAAGGTCCCAAAGTGGATGGATGGACAATACGCCAGATTCATACATAAAGTGTCTATAGTCAAGACTCTTCCCCCTCCTAATAACTTTTAATTTGTTTAGTATTTTTTATAAAAATTTAAGAAATTTGTTCATCTACCTATGAAGAATATTTTTATGACGTCTTGCAGATGAACCCCGTTGCAATTAAATGTTTACCTTTTTTCAGGTAAATTGTCGCCACGATTTGTTTAAAGTACAAGCGAAACCAATATTTACAATGTTACCGTTGTTGTGCTGTTATTACAAAATATTTTGGATGGTCATATTTCCGAAAGTTAGATAAGTATATGTTTAAATGTGGTATTTTTTAAAGCTCTTTGAATTATCTTTTTAATGGTAATATGATATACAGGGTGTTTCAGAACTATGGAATCAAACTTCAAGGTGTGATTCTTTATAATATTCTATAAAAAAAGTTTCTTTAAACATATTTCCGGAGTTGCTTCCTTACTGAGATACAGAGTGTTAAAATTTAAGAAAAAAACAGTTTTTTCTAAATATTTTTAAAATGCATACGCCGATTTGAATAAAATTTGGTACATTTATTTAAAGTAATAAGGCGCTTATTTAGCCCTAACCATATTGTTATTATTGGGTCCAGTGGCGTCTCAGTGGGCACCGTAACTAATATTATTGAGCGACAAAAGTACGCCACTCACTTTTTTGACGTTTTCATATTTTTTTCATATTTAAGCAATTACTAATACAACTTTTTAGTCTTATGTATTTTTTCGTATCTCGCTTTGTTTTCGAGAAAAAAAATAATCCACTTTAAGTCATTCTAAAAAGTAGCCCTAAACAGATTAAAATAAATTTTAAGATTAAAAAATAAAGAATTTTGATCCAACAAATAGGGAAAATGATAATTTTTGCTAAAATACATGATTGCTAATTTATTTTAAGGCAAATAATTGTTTTACTTTAATTCTTGCTTTTTATATCATGTTGTCTATGGGTACTTTTTACAAGAAATTAAAGTAGCTTTAATATTTTCCTCGTAAACGAAGGTAGATACAAAAATATAAAAACGTCAAAAAAGTGGCATATTTTTTTGCTTAATAATATTAGTTACTGAGACGCCACCGGACCCAATAATATCAATGTGGTTAGTGCTAAATAGGCGCCTTATTACTTTAAATAAATGTACCAAATTTAATCCCAATCGGCCTAAACATAATAATAATATTTGGAAAAAACTGATTTTTCTTTAAATTTTAACGCCCTGTATCTTAGTAAGAAAGCAATTTCGGACATATGTTTATGGAAACTTTTTTCATAAAATATCATAAGGAATCACACCTTGAAGTTTAATCCCATAGTTCTGGTTAGTATGTATGTGTATAAGATGCGTAATTAAAAAAATATATACTTTTTGTCCTACCCTGTATATTTTGGCGCGCTTGTGGTGGCTTCGGTTGTATCGGCAAGCGTCGATCTCCGGAGTTAAGCAGTGAAATGCGCGCCCATAATTTGGATGGGTGACCGGCACCAGCGGTGTTTTGGGCAACGGCACACGGTGTTCTGCTCGGGGATGCGGACCGAGCAACAACCATCAAGTTATGGAATGAATGGTGTGTGAATGGGAAGGAGTAGGGGTCAAGGTATAATAAGCCTTCAGGCCGCAGTGCACCACCTAGGGGGCGGTCGTCGGACCTGGGTGAGATGACCCCGAAAGGGTTAAAAAAAAACCCTGTATATTATCAGCAATAAAAATCTTTTTTTTTTGGGTAAAAATACTTTTTTAAAAAATGAAATGATTCCGGTATCATAGGTATTCATTTCGGGGCCCCCTAGGTCCGCCTCTAAGTTGCTTTTTAAATTGAATGAAAAATATTTAGAAAACAAAACGTAATTGACAATTTTTTTAAATCTTGATTAGCGCCTTAGAAAACCTCCCTATGCAAACATATCATCAAAATCGGTGTGGTGTCCGATAAGTAAACAATTAGGGGAAAGTGGGGTGGATTCATACAAGGGGCACCTACATACATTGAGTTTATCTGAAGTTAGACAGGAAGTAAAATAGTAACGTAAGTGGGTGTGCACAGTTTTTATGTATGTTTACAGACTAGTAAAGTTTCAGAATTTTCAGTGCGGTAAGATCGAGTGCACAACACGAACGTGTTTTTGCCTCGCGTAAATAATTTCATAACGTAACTTTGGACATATTTTATGGCCAGTTACTATTTTTGGATTAATTATTGCTATTTAATCCTACTTATAATAATACAGAGGCACTAATTTCATGTGTAAATTAATATAGATAAATACGGTTTTTCTATTTCAAATTTTTTTATTAATTAGCCTGTGATGGGGCAGATTCATACACAAGTATATGGGGCACATTCATACTGTATAATTGTATCCCTGGCCCTTTAGGAATATATTTTTAACTACTATTTTTGTTACACCGACGATTATAGTTGTAAATATTATATAAAGTAGTTTAAGTTTCATTTTTACGGAAAAAAACAGGGTGCTTTATGAACTTTGTGTCTTTGAATGTCAAGGATCAGTTAATTTATCAGACATAGTGATGATATTACCATAGATCTTAGGTCATAATCTGTTAATAACATAGGCATATTAATTTTAGGTTTTGTAAGTTAAGGTATCTTTGTGTTAACTGGAGTTTTTTATTTGATATAATTAATAATGTATAAGCAATATTTTTTTACATTTTGAGATTGATACTTTTAATAAATATAACTGACTAAAACAAAAAATGTGTCTTTGGTAGATAACCATACATGTAACGTAAAGACCGTTTAATGACACTCTGTTCACTATTCGTTACTTATGTTCATATCACGAAACTATTGCGATGTTAAAATAGGCATTAGCAGATTTAGATAGAACCTGTTTTTTAATTTTGAATTTTACTATTTGTTTTGTATGTTAAAAAAATGTATTTGTGTTTTTTTATAAAGTATGGTATAAAACAATAATTATGACGAATTAATAGTGATGTTAAATGTGCCCCTTCAGTTGTATGAATGTACCCCACTAATGGGGTACATTCATACATTTTGCTTTTTTTAAGTCTTATGGAAACTTGCGCATGTAGATTTTCAATAATATTAAGGTTCTACAACCATATAAAATAGTTAAGCTACTAGTGTGTCATAAATTAAAAGAGATATACCTAAAACACGGCATTCCACAAAGCAAAATATAAAAACTGTATGAAGCCTCCCCACTTTCCCCTACCAAAGATTTTTTTATATTTCAATCCACGCATTTCTGTCAGGGTTATTTGTAGTTAATAAAAAAAAATGTTTTTAGGGGGCCTATTTGACCTTTCTAAAATGTCTATTTCATATCAACAGTGTATATTGGTTTACCTTAAATTACGCTTAATTTCATTTGAGTGACTTATGTCATTTAGTTTGAAAGTTTTGAAACTTTGTATAAATGTTTTTACAAGTTTTTTACAACAAAATGGCTAAAGTAGGTATAAATGGGTTTGGCAGAATAGGAAAAATTCTTTTACGGACCATATTAGAGAGGCAACCAACCAAAGTTATACCATGTGCTATAAACGACCCTGGAATGGATTCCCCGAAATATTTGGCATACATTTTTAAGCAGGATTCCACCCATGGACGATTTTATGGATCGGTGTGTCACGATGATAAACATTTGATCGTTAACAATATTAAAATTCCATTTTTCAAAGAAAGTGATGTTAAAAGGTATATAAAAAAATTGTTGGACTGGGCGAACGCGTTTCTTTTATGTCAGACAAGTTTACCCACAATGTTTTACATGCAATTTTTTGGTAATTGTTTACAAACCGGACGAATCGCCGATTTTAATGAAATTTGGTATACGGGGTTTTGTGGGCGCTGATTATGAATCTGAAAGATTTTTTCGGACACGTTTTGTTCTCGAGATGTTCATTATTAATCTTAAATAGAGCACTAACCTAAATTCTACATCTCCCCCTTCTTTCTGCACGCAACTCTTGAGTTTTCCGCTAAATTGGTACTCAATATTTGATATTCACCTTTTAAAAACTCATTTTTCCATTTATGACGTGCGTCATAGCTACTGTCATTGAAATGATTGAAAGTAAAGCTTCGCAATTTAATGGAAAAATTAAAATAAATATTTAAATTAAAACAAGGATTTAAATCAAAAACTATGTTCAAAAGGGGGAATAATAGTTAAAATAGGGTAGTGTTATTTTAAAATTTGATGATGGATATCTCCAGACTGAGGGCCTAAAGAGGGGATATATATTACCGACGGGGGGGAGAAACCTAAATGGGGTTAAAGCAAATGGAAAAAATATTTCTGTATTAAAAGGGTCCGTATTAGAAACAAATACAAGGAATATAGGTTTGTAGCAATGGCGGCTATTCAGGTGTAGTAAGTGAAGTGCCACTTCACCAAAAATAAATAATAAAACATAAAAAACATATTACTATTATTCAAATCATTTTTCTTATTTCTATTCCTTATTTGTAACATTCGCCATGAAAAATCTAGCATATAAATTAACCTCTAGCGCGAGTCGTTTTCCTCCTCTTTCGGCAACGCGACAAGTGTATTGCAAATATAAAATGGACCGAAGTATACACCTCATGCGGGGTTTTGTTTACGCTTTGACGTTCCATTGCCATGACAACGCTATACTTGCTGGTGGCCAGAATCGCGGGTGTTAGTATCAGGTGTATTGCTTGGTAAATCGCTAGCCTTAAAAGATAGTATAGGTTTTGGTCGTTTCATTGGTTTTTACGTATTATTTCGATTGTTTCCGTTTGAGTATTATTAGCGACAGTGATTTTTCACAGGAAAAAATTAAAGGACAGTACAGAGCACTTCTCTATGAAATATTAGATCATATTTTGATGGAAATGAAAGTAACATTCGAAGATTTTTGAAAACAAGTTGGCGCAAATAAAATCATTTTTACCGAGGCGTATAAACTTTTTTCGCTAATTTTAACGATATCGTCGACAAGCGTGTCAGTGGAACGGAGTTTTTCTTGTCTTAAGCGTTTAAAAACTTGCTTAAGAAACACTATATCCCAAGATAGACTTTTATCTTTATATTTTATATCAAAAGGAGCTTTTACAGGAACTGATAAAAACTTAACCATTTTATGAATATATAATTGATAAATTTGCTGCATTAAAAGATAGAAGGATTGAATGATTTGGTGTATAAAATTTAGGTAAGTTTAGATATCAAGACTTTTTACTTAGACTTTTGATAGTTAAATATTTTCAATTTTGCTAAAATGGTGAATGCGCTTTTTTCCCTTCCTGCACTACACCTGTTTTTACACCCGCGAGACGCCACTGGTTTGTAGTAGGTGCGAACCATTTTGTTTGAGTTTTTTGGTCGTAATCTTTTTTTTCTTTAGGGGCCCGTAACTTTTACTTATCCTCCGCTCCCGGCGGCCCCTGACTAAAACGTTCCCAGCTTATATTTTAGACTCGCTTTTTTTTAGACTCGTGGTCAGCTGGTATGCAACAAATTATTAAAATCGGCGCTCTGTCTGATTAAGTAAACATTTACCCAATAGAGTTCCTTTAATGATTTGACGGCTTCTGCTCTAAGGAATGGGCAAGTTAAATTCTTCCTTTTGCAACTGTATTTTATGTAATTCTAGATTCCTTGGGCTCAAGCAGGAGTAGAATACGTAGCAGAATGTTCTGGAAGGCACACGACAATAGAGAAAGCTAAGGCAATGATTACAGGAAAAGTCAAGAAGGTTGTGATATCGGCACCATCTTCTGATGCACCCATGTTTGTCATGGGTGTGAATCGTTGCGAATATAATCCAAAAGATCAGGTATATACCGGGTAGTGTATCACCAGACTGACTATTTTAAATCCCATGTAAATTTTAAAACCTTTAAATATTGGTTCCCCTATTGCTGTTACAACAGAATTGTATGGGACTATTTTGGACACGTAAGAGACAAAAAGCAGTTTAAAAAATCATCACGTATTCCTATCCGTATCATAATGAGCTTGCGCAGAAGCGATACGTTTTTTTCGCCCTTTCGGGTCGTCCACCTAGGTCCAACCACCGTCCCCCTAGGTGGTGCGCTGCAGCCCTAAAGGATTATTGTCCCTTGACCCTACTCCTTCTCATTCACACGCCATTCATTCCATTACTTGGATGGTCGCTGCACAGTCCCTCCGCTGACCGCGGTCACCCATCAAACGTATGGCCGCGCTCCACGTTGCTTAACTCCGATGATCGACGCTGCCAATCCCACCGGGCAACGAGCGCGGCTCAAGCGATACGTTAGTTCCAATCCGTTAAGGTGGGTCCAGACTTGAACATTTTAGTCCGAACGAACAGAACGAAGTAAGCGCGCAGAGCAGAACTTTCAGAGTCTGGACCTGCGTCCCAGCCGAATTGAACGCGCCAAACGTTTTCCGTAGCTTGTCGGTAAATCGAAATTGCTCCAAAGGATTTATTGTTCGCCGAATTATTTAGTTGACGGGATATTGGAAAGTTCGAGTTGCTCGCACCATTCGGGTCTTTTGTTTTGTGTTGTGTAGAGGTAAATTAAGGTTAGGTACAATATAACTTGAAATGGAGTGGGACAGGAAAAAGTGTTTAAAATTAATTGACACTTATGAGCAATACCCTGTGTTGTGGAATCCCAAACATGGGTTATATTATAACAAAATCAAAAAGCATGACGCCTGGGAGAGTATTAGTGAAATAATGCAGTGTATTAATGAAGAGGTTAAAAGAAAATACTACTACTTTCTTGGAATGTATGTCTTCTACATGCAATTATCTCCTTTTATTTTTATCAGAAATACCGTTTCTTCTTTTTGTGGAAAAAAATAAGAGCAAATACCTACACTTCAAATACTTCAGAACAAGTCGATCTTTTATTATCATGTATATTCGCGGGAATGCAACGATATTTTGTTTGGACTGTTCGTTCTGTTTTTCCTGCGCGCTCAGTTCGTTCTGTTCGTTCGGGCTAAAATGATTAAATCTGGACCCACCTACGTTAATCTTATGAATACGGGACACGTAACATAAGTTGGTTTTATAAACGTTTATAAAACATTCAAGGAGATTTGGGGTTGTTCTTTAAACGTTTTTTTTTTGTACGTTTACTAAACTTTTTATAGTACCTGAAACGTTCTAGGAACAGGCTTTTAAAGTTCTTTTGGGACGTCTAAAAAAACGTTGTCATAGTATTGCTAAATTTGGTAATTGCTGCAGAACTAACCGGACGCATCATCGATTGTAATAAAATTTGGTATAAGGGGTTTTTTGGGGCGCTGATTACGAATCTAAAAGAATTTTTTTCGGGCACACTTTGTTGTCTAAATATTCATCATCAGACTTGATAACCAGAACTAACCAAAATTCACTATTTTGTCCCTTCTTTTTGCAAACAATTCTTGATTTAAAGCTAAATTGGTACTCTAAGAGTTGGAAATCAAATATCGAGTACCAAATTTATCTTTAAATCAAGAATGTTTGCTAAAGGAAAAATAGTGATTTTAGGTTAGTTCTGGTTATCAAGTCTTTATTAAGTCCAGTGGCGTCTCGAGAGGCAACTGAAGGAATATTTTTAACACAAAAACAGTACGCCAATGACTGTGTAAATGTGTGAAAAATGTTTGTGCTTTTTTAAATTAAGCAAATAAAAATACAACTTTAATGTGTTCTAATTTTCTTCCGTATTTTGTTTAGTTTAAGAGAAATAATTAATAGTTTAAAAAAAAACTAAAAAACACGCTTTTATATGCAACCGAACTAAAAATTAGAAAATAATTTTTCATTAAAAAAATATTGTCAATTCATAGTAAAAAGCGTGGGGTGCATTTTACTATTTTTTCATAACTTTTCCATCATAGATATTGGCAAATATAATAATTATAACATTTAATATATTAAGCACCGCACGCTTTTTACTATGAATTGACAATATTTTTTTAATGAAAAATTATTTTCTAATTTTTAGTTCGGTTGCATATAAAAGCGTGTTTTTAGTTTTTTTAAACTATTAATTATTTTTCATTTTTAGTTCGTTATATCAATTAATTTTTTAAAAATAAATGCTCCAGTTTATTCACTAAAAATTTTTTCGCCATTTTGTCAAGAGTAGCAAAGTTTGGAATGTTGCCAACAGATGGCAACCCACTAAAAAATTTTTTCGCCATTGAGTAGCAAAGTTTGGAATGTTGCCAACAGATGGCAACCCAGGTGTTGTTTTTATAATATAATGGAATTATTTTTCTGGCGATCCAAACCAGGATAACGGGATACTGTTTGCAGATTATTGCATTGTCATGGGTCCTTAATACGTGTGCAAAGTTTCAAAGAAATCGAATAGCTGGAAGTTGGTTAAAATTAGGCTCAACGATTCCGTTACAAACATAGCCAGATGGATAGATAGATTGATAGATAGATAGTTACAACCCAAGTTAATAAAAGCGTGTTAAAAACAATAAAATTCACTTAACTGCTTTTTAGACGTTTTTAGGCTGGTAAAGGGGCGTCTCATAAATGTATTATGTGTAAAATAGTATGGAAAAAACAGGTAGGACTTTTTGAAAGGGGTGAGAACTTATTTTTTGTTCTTCAACTTTTTTGGGAAGACAAACGGGGCCTCGCAAATTACTCTTGCCTACGGCAAAATGGCCTCGCAAAAAGAGGAAGACCTTTTTGGCGACAAAAGGGGCCTCGCGGACACAACTTCGCTTACGCCTAATTTTGGTCACGCAACGCCACTAAAGAGAAGCAACATATGTTTGCAAATACTGTTTACTTAATTTATTTATTTTATTTATTTTTTTAGGTGATATCCATGGCATCGTGTACGACAAACTGTCTGGCTCCATTGGCAAAAGTTGTCCATGAAAAATTTGGAATTAGAGAAGGTACCATTCTGGAGACCTCTAACTTTTTATGTTTATCCCTTCCTCGTACTTTTATGCACTATCTAGAATAGACTGGACCAAAAAAAAAATTTTTTAAATACAAACAAAAAATAGTTTTAAATAAATGTTGTATAAAACTTTAGGAACTTTTGTAACGCAAAAACTATAGATATACAGGGTGTTTTTTTTTGTGGTGGTAAACCTGAGTCATTTTTGTTTAAATGTAACACTCTAAACATGGCCTAATTTAAAAGCACTTTAGATAACAGGTATTATCACAACAAGAACACGGTGAATTTCATTTAGATATATCTCTAGTAGAATTTGTTTTTTTTTAATACTTAATTTTTTCAATATTCCATTTTCTAGTCCTTCCTTCATATTAAATAGACCTCTATGGTTGATAAAATAAGTAATCTGTCTTTCAGTAAGGTTTCTAGGAGCACATTAATGTTACTGTTAGAAACATTACATTTAGAAAAAAACTTGTAATGGATTTTGGCTGAAAAAGCTGTCTTTTCAGCCTCAGAATCAGGGAGAAAAGTTTTTTCGTATCTTCATTGCATCGTTATAAACTTAATGCTGAGGCCACCTGAACTTGATGAAAATGTTTATGATTTATATTAATTACTTTATTTAAACCTTCTTTATTAGGTTGGATCGTCTTTAAGTAATTTCAGAAATTTTAACGAATTTAATATCTTTACTGGCTAAACAGTTATAGTTTCTAGTAAAACCTTGTTTGTTAAGTGGACGTTAGTTTTTTTTCCTATCTAACACACATATAGCTTGCGAAATTTATAACGAACATATTAAATAAACACTTTTCTTCCTATACAATTAGTGTCAGTATTGCGAGAAAAGTTTTTTATGAAATTTTCACATTATTCCTGATTAGTTTTTGCCTTAGTTAATTTGCACTGAAATTTAGTTTTAAATATCTCTTGATTCTTCTCCTTAAATTGAAGATAGTGAAAGTTACTTCCTACAATATAACTTATTACTTTTTAAACATTTTTGGAAAACAAATACATTTAAACAACACATTAAAGTAACCCTAAAAATTACAGCGTAAATCAATAAAAAATTGTAAAGACATTACTTGCCAATCTCTTTTGAAAATAGTTACGACGCGAAGACTGACACAGGATATCCTTTGTAAAAGAAAATGCCGCAAAAATATAGTTAGAAATGCTATTATACCAGTATGGTCAAGTTTAAAACCGAAATGGGGTAGACTTTGTTTGTAACTGTTTTGTAAACAAAGACTACTCGAGTTCAGTCACGGTCCTGACTGAACTGGTATAGGTTTTGTAAACTCCGCAGGGTAGGGAGGGGCTAGTTGAGCATAGAGGTAAGTTGGTCAATCAAAATATCTTAAAAATTATCGACCGCACGAGAAAGCATCAAATAGCGTAAAGAAGGGGTTGCGCGAGGGGAACCCATCGTGCGACCACTAGTGGTGACGCGGCAATCGAGAAAAGTATCCGTGCGCATTTTTTATTTTGTGATTAAAAAGTAAAATAATTGCAAGCCGGAAAATTTTATCTGTGATAGTTAAATGTATTCCGTTCTCAACCAGGTAAGTGTTAATCTTAAGTAAATTTATTGTAGTTTAAATATGTATAAAGATTTTGGATATAATTCTAACCGGTTTTTAATAAATTTACTTTTTCTTTAAAATTTCATGTTGGGGTTAGTTGAGCTACAGTTGCTCAACTAACCCCACGGTTTTAAGTATATTTTTTTTTATTTTTTATTTTTTAGGATACGGACTTATAACAGTAAGACTACTAAAGTCTCCTCAAGATTTAAAAGAGGCTACAACCCGAACTTTGTACAAGCAACAAAGAAAACGAGCTGACCTATCTAACTTATAAATTTTCTCTGGAAATAGTTCGACCATACCCAAAGGCTGGTCCAAGAAAAGCTGCAATTTTAACAAACACAAAAGGCATTACAAGAGAAGCAAAATAAAACTGCTTAAAAGTTTTTAAAAAAATGAATTGAATTAATAGATATTAAATCCAATAGTTAAGCTAAGCTAGGTTCGTTGCTGTTTTATTAATGAGATTTGTTGTTTTGTCACTATAGGATTATAAATATAAAAGCAAATTGTCAAAATATAACTTTATTGTAAATGTATCTAACATTCAAGTCATGATTTGACTATACTTTCTAAGTGCTTCACTAGCCCCATACCCTTGCTCAACTTACCTGACCTATGGGGTACGTTGGGCATACTATCATACATTAAAATAGATGTAGCTTCTAAATTCGACTTATTAGAAAGAAATTACTATGGACACTAGTAATAAGGGATAAATTGATAATCCTTCAGTATGCATTATAAGCCATTAAAACTTATTTTTCAGGAGCTATAACCGATCAAGTGAAAAATTGCTCAACTAGCCCCGCCCTACCCTACTTCGTGACTTAACAGTTTTTTAACAAAATTCCCTACAAAATAGCTTTACTCATAAACTGTCGTCAAATAAGCCGTTTCCATGTAATCTGGATTGAAACATTAAATTATTTTTTCAATGTTGTTTCTTTAGTTTGGATTTTTGTTACTACTACAAATATCAATATATAAATAAATTAAATTCACATTTTTAAAGGACATTAGATGCGGTACAAAAAGGTTTCTTAACATTTTTCAACAAATTCCTCCTTCAAAAGTTATTTGACGTTGAAGTTGAATCCAAAACTAATTTCAACGTCAAATAACTTTTGAAGGAGTGAATTTGTTGAAAAATGTTAAGAGACCTTTTGTAGCGCTTTCAATTTTATTTGAAAATATGTATTGGATTTATTTAAGTATTAATGATTGTAGTAGTAATAAATAATAGTTTAAAGAAACTAAAAAACACGCTTTTATATGCAACCGAACTAAAAATTAGAATATAATTTTTCATTACAGTTTAATTACAGTAATAAAAGGTCAAACAATGAATCATAATCCAAATAGAATTATAATAAAATTTAAGATAATAACAGAATAATTCACTTCATAATAAAGGCGTGGGGTGCTTAATATATTAAATGTTATAATTATTTCATTTGTAAATATCTATGAGGGAAAAGTTATGAAAAAATAGTAAAATGCACCCCACGCTTTTTATTCTGAAGTGAATTATTCTGTTATTATCTTAAATTTTATTATAATTCTATTTGAGGTAGGTATATAATTATGATTCATTGTTTGACCTTTTATTACTGTAATACAAACTCTTTGTAATGAAAAAATATTTTCTAATTTTTAGTTCGGTTGCATATAAAAACGTGTTTTTAGTTTTTAAACTATTATTTATTTTTCATTTTTAGCTCGATATATCAATTAGTTTTCTGCGGACATGTGATATTGAAATGTTTCACGAACTATTTCGTAATCTAATCATTTCATTGAAAGCTTCACTGTTGCATGGGGTTTCAGAGCGCAACTACTCCGAACAAGTTTCTGTCAGCCTTATGCTGAGAGTACGTCCGAAACTGCACGCATGCGCAGATCGCGCACTAGCTCTTTCTCTCTGTTACTCTCCTACAGAAAATCTATAAAGGAATTTATTTATCCTGGCGATCCTAATCAGGATAACGGGATACTGTTTGCAGATTATTGCATTGTCATCGGTTCTTTATACGTGTGCAAAGTTTCAAAGAAATCGAATCGCTGGAAGTTGGTGAAAATTAGGCTTAAAGATTCCGTTACATACATACATACATACATACAACTCAAGCTAATAAAAGCGTGTTAAAAAAGCACAAACTCAATAATTAAAATTAAAAATTGTGGGAAACTCAAAAAAATTCAAGAAAGAAAATTAAAAACATAGTTCAATGTTCAAAGCCCGATTACATGAAAACCGCTTATTTGACGAGAATTTAGGACGCGAGCTTCTTTGTAGGGATTTTTTTAGAAGATGTGCAGACAATTATTTTAGGACGACCATTTGCGAGTTTTGCATAAAAAAAAGATTGTTGTCAAATAACTGCTAGTCGCGAAATTAGGCCCATTAATATTAATATTAAGAAATCAAACTTTCACGATATTTTATTTGTCGCCTTAAATAACATTTTCAATATATTTCAAAAAATTGACCATATTTTTGGCTCAGTCTAATCTAGCATCAACAAAAAAAACCAAGTAGCAACAAATCGTTTAATCCGTTCAAGGTGGATTTTGAGAGTAATTTTTGTTAGGAAAAACCCATTGTCGTACCATTTATGTCTTTAAAAACATCCAAGTTCGTTAAACAAAGCATAAAAAAATATGTTTTTAAGATAAATAACAGCTATAATAAACTTACGCTACACATGACATGGAAAGGAAATAACCAATTTTAATCATTAAAAAACAACAACAAAAAAACTTGATCAATTAAAAATGAATAATAATTCAAATAGCCGAAATATAGTTTTTTACAACCTAAAATGTTAAAACCAATTATTAAATTATTGACGTAGTTTACTTCATTAAAAGTGTATTATTGGAGCCATGGATTATACAGGGTGTCCACTAATACATTATGTTACGCAGCGAAACCAGAGATTCCTTATACTAAAATATTAAGATTTAAATAAATAAATATATATATATATATATATATATATATATATATATATATATATATATATATATATATATATATACACATATAAATATATAAATATACACAAATTATTTTTTTACTGGAAAACCGGTAGAGATAGGTATATAGCAATAATAACAAAAAATTATTATAATAAAAGGCGAATTTAAAAACTTGTTAATATATGGGGTGTTCCATTTAAAAAAATAAAGTTTCTAAGGACTTTTTGATAGAAGCGGCAACGTCGCAATGCTGAAAATATTTTAGAACGATAGAACAGGTAAGAAAATGTAAAATGGTAAATTTTCAGAAAAATTCTGCGGTCCGTTTTCCATAAACGTCTAACCTACCATCGACCGTATCACCCTGTGTATATATATATATATATATTGTATATTGTATATATTGTATATATATATATATATATATATATATATATATATATATGTATATATATATATATATATATATATATATATATATATATATATATATATATATTCACAAATTAGTGATAATGAAAATACATAGTAGAGACAAAAAGTTACACCTATCCGTATTCGCAACGAAAGTTAAGCTGCCTCTGTGAGGTATGCTCAGGGCTGTATTAACGGTTTGAGGCGCCCTAGGCTAGAATTTCCGGAGCGCACCTAAACTTTTATAAACTCCCTGTCTAGCGCCTATTACTTCCCTGTCTGACGCTTCATGGCGCCCTAGGCTGTAGCCTAGTCAGCCTAATGGATAATACGGCCCTGGGTATGCTGAGAAAATGGAATGGAATGGCCAGGTCAGTTGAGCGCACAACCGACGTGAGGTGGGTTTAAATCCTGCCGGCGGCCAAGGTCAGAAATTTAGTGGTAAGATCAACAAGGTGGACAAAGTGCAAAATATATCGACGCTAATAGCCAGCAAGGACTAAAGCACCGGAACACACTTGCCATGTCCTACGCAACAGTAGACATGCGGACCCCACTCAGTTGGTAGATTCGTTAGTCCCCCTAGGTGGGGACGAGGTCTTAAGTTGTCGCGCATAGGACCGTGGTTTGGAACCCACGTTAAGCTGTAGGTCCCGTCTGGCTGACATCACCCAGACGTAAAAGACAGGGCGCACAATAAGCCGAGCGGCTTCAGTGCATGGGTTATCCCGGCCCTGTTCTAAGGTCTAAGGTCTACATATGTTTGGTTAAATCTTAATATTTTGGCAAAAGAAATTTGTGGTTTATCTCTGTATCATCAATTAGTGGTCACCCTGTATGAAGTATGTAATACTCTTTTACGTACCTATATTTAATGAACTATATTGCTAGTTTTTTTAAATGTAATTAAACACGGTTTTTTAGGACTTATGACAACTGTTCATTCGGTAACAGCGAGTCAAAAAATTTTGGATGGACCTTCAACAAAATCATGGCGGGATGGCAGAGCAGCCATATCCAACATTATCCCTGCATCCACAGGAGCTGCCAAAGCTGTCACAAAAGTGATTCCAGATTTAAAAGGAAAACTAACAGGTTAAAATAGTAATTTATCTAACAAGTACATAAAGTGGTATTTTTTCACGAATGGAGAGCATGAGCCGTCAGGCGTAAAAGAGACACTTTGTGCATGTGTTGCATACCATATTTTTTCTACGACTATATAAATTTTATAATTTTAAATTAGTGGTCATCAGAATGTATTATTATTATTATTATTCATTGTTGATCATTAATTTTTTGCATCCACAGGAGCTGCCAAAGCTGTCACAAAAGTTATTCCAGATTTAAAAGGAAAACTAACAGGTTAAAATAGTAATTTATCTAACAAGTACATAAAGTGGTATTTTTTCACGAATGGAGAGCATGAGCCGTCAGGCGTAAAAAGAGACACTTTGTGCATGTGATGCATACCATATTTTTCTACGACTATATAAATTTTATAATTTTAAATTCGTGGTCATCAGAATGTATTATTATTACTATTATTCATTGTTGATCATTAATTTTTTTGCATCCACAGGAGCTGCCAAAGCTGTCACAAAAGTTATTCCAGATTGAAAAGGAAAACTAACAGGTTAAAATAGTAATTTATCTAACAAGTACATAAAGTGGTATTTTTTCACGAATGGAGAGCATGAGCCGTCAGGCGTAAAAGAGACACTTTGTGCATGTGATGCATACCATATTTTTTCTACGACTATATAAATTTTATAATTTTAAATTCGTGGTCATTAGAATGTATTATTATTACTATTATTCATTGTTGATCATTAATTTTTTTGTATCCACAGGAGCTGCCAAAGCTGTCACAAAAGTTATTCCAGATTTAAAAGGAAAACTAACAGGTTAAAATAGTAATTTATCTAAAAAGTACATAAAGTGATACTTTTTTACGAATGGAGAGCATGAGCCGTCAGGCGTAAAAAGAGACACTTTGTGCATTCGTTGCATACCATATTTTTTCTACGACTATATAAATTTTATAACTTTAAATTCGTGGTCATCAGAATGTAATATTATTATTATTATTCATTGTTGATCATTAATTTTTGCACAGTCATGTTTATATTAAAATGCTGATTACGATTATATATGATGCCAGCTTGTATCTTTGTCCGAATTTTTTTAACCGCTATTCTTTATACAGTTAGGAAAAAATTTGCATCAAATAACTATTTATTTAAATTTTTGACTATTTTTTAACCGAAAACGGCTCTATTTTTTTTGCGAAAAATGAATATTTATCAAGTTATAATCATTTAAAAAGTTGAAAATGCAATTAGACCAAACTTTACGATTTAAATATGGTATGCCATTATGAAACATTTCTCATGATTTTTTTATGGAATCATCAAACTTTTTTAACAATTGTAGAGTAAGCCATTTGACAATTTAAAAATCCTAGATTTTTTTTATTTCCCAAAATAGTGTATTTTCTTGTTTTTAATCCCCAAAGACCTTTTCACTTTGCAAAATGGTGCTCCCTTTAAAACATTTACAATTGCATTAGGGCGCCAGAGACGGACTTGCCCTCACACAATAATGCTAATTATTTTTACACCCTGTATATAAGGGAAATAAAAGTAGTATTTTTGCTTTGCTTTGCTTTCTTTGTTGTTGGTCCCGTTGCAAGACGATTAACCTGCTCTCCCAATTCTGGACTATGCTTTCCAGGGCTTCGTACGTGGAAAATCTGGATGGTAGAGCTTTCCGCTCTCAGAAATTCCGGTTCAAATGTTTTCTTTTGTTCGAAACAAAATAATAATTGATTCAATGCATAAATTGTAGCTGTCAATCCAAAAAACTGCTACTGGTATCGTGCATAACCTTTACTGTCACTTGCTGACGCTTCCAGTAGAGGGCGCCACCGTCTTCGGCCGTTACGAAAACACGTGCACTCCGCTCAAGATCGTTTGACTAGGTAAGGTTGCCTCGTAAGCCTTGCAACATGGCGGACCATACGTCACATATGTATTTTGCTCATTATTTAATGAAGTTTTTAACAGTGTAGTTTGTGTTTTTTGTCAATATTAAAGAAATACTTTTAAATACTATTAATTCCAGTAGTTACCGTAATTTCTTTATTTCCTATTAATAAATTATTTATCAACTATTAATCTAGCTGATTTTTAAATATTGTATATCGCGCTCTTTCGCCCTCATAATATTATCCGTCTAGACATCCTTGTTGGCGCCAAGGAACCAGCAGTGCGGTACATATGTGACGTAATAAGGCAACCTTACCTAGTCAAACGAACTTGCACTCCGCTAACCTAAAAACATCAGGTTTTTTAGGAATCTTCACTCACAGCGCTTAGTTCCAGAAGAAAGATGCTATCAGTTTAGCGTAAGTCTTTTCTCGATCCCCAAAGGCACAGAAACGCCCGTACAACTCCTTCAGCTGCCTACCCGGGAAGGCTATGTAGCCTCCTGCAAATTTGAAGATCGCGGAGAGACTGAAGTAGTATTTTTGAATAGGTTTGAAGCGTTTTCGCCCAATGCAAGGTTATTTGTTGGGGAAAACCTGAAAACATTAGGTTATTCTGTTGCAATTAGCACTAAAAATGTTTTGATGTGACAACGTCTTATAATTCGATGGAGCCGACTGCACGCACCAAAAAACATGACTTATGCGGCGTTACCATGCGGCGTTGTAGTTAAACTTTACTCTCTGGCTCCATTACAAAAATATTTTTAGAAATCGTCGAAAAATAATATAACCTGACCTAAATAGCTCACGGCGTTATCAGCCCGCAAATTACTCCATGCGGTAACGTTATTACCACCGGCGACGGTAAAAATCGAACCGCGCATAACTTAACTGTCATAATAGCGCTTACGTTAATACCGCATGACGTTACAGCACCACCCATATCTCTCTATTTTCTTATGAGGTTATCACGTTCAACAATCGTCAGTAAACTGACTTTGCAGACAACCGATTTTTGGAAAATATATATATATTTTTTTATTTTTACGACAATAAAAATTATTGTTGCAGCATTGTAGAGGGTCCATAATCTTCGATAACCAAAGCAAGGAAATGCATAAGTTTAGAAAAAGCGCATGTTAACCTGTCATACAAAATTATTTAATACAACCTTATTTAAGCAAAAAATTGTTTTTCTCGAAAACGCTTCAATGTATCGATATCAAACAAGAGAATAGGGTTAAAGCATGGTTTAAGCTATCCAAAAATACTACTTTTATTTCTTTAATATACAGGGTGTTAAAATAATTAGCACTAGTGTGTAAGGGTAAGTCCGATTTCCAGCGGCGTCCTTTAAGGGCACATATCTTTATAAAAAGGGACTTTAGAAAAACAGTTTATAGGAACTTGTCATATTATTTTTCATGTGTTTTACATATATGAATCCAAGAGATGGGCTACATATTCTCGGACACCCTGTATAATTGTATGTATTGAGAATGGAAAATTGCATTTGCAGGCATGGCCTTTAGGGTACCTACCCCTTCAGTCTCAGTGGTTGATTTGACAGCCAGATTATGTACAGCTGCCAAACTTGAACAAATCAATTGTGTAATAAAGGATGCTGCAGAATGTTCTTTGAATGGCATACTTTGTTACACTGAAGATATGGTTGTTTCTACGGATTTTCTAGGTAAATAAAGTCAAAGTGTTCGGTGATATTTCAGTTTTTAAATATTCTAACATGATCCGTCAAATTTACCCGACCTATGCCTTATTGATTATTTTACCCATCAAGTTCAGCGAACTGAAACAATGGGCCTTTTATCGTTAGTATTTACAAAATAAGCTTTAGGTTTCTAACCTAATTATGGAGATGTATTTTATTATAAAGTGTTTTTAAAAGTTAATTATTATTTCATTCCCTCGCCCCTACATCAGAGAAAATCTGAGTTTAAAAACGAATCCTCTAATTATATGTTTTTGTAAATTTGTTATTAGAATGTTATTTTTAATCCTAAACATATTTTCTTTATACAAATTTTTGATATTACAAAGAATAAGGGTACTTTCCTCTTGAGCAAAATTAATATTTTTTGACATACCTCGTATGCATACCACTGCAAAAAATTAATATCTGATGATTTCATTTTAGGTTCTAGACCATGCAGAACATTTTATAATAGTAGGGGAGCCCACGATTATACCGGGTGTTTCGTAACTGCGGTAAGAAAATTTAATGGCGTATTCGTGAGCTATTATTATAAAAAAAAGTTTTTAAATAAACATGAGTCCTCAAATGCTGGAGTGCCTTAGGGTTCAGTATTAGCACCAACTTTGTTTCTTCTTCACATCAACGACTTTCTTTCTTCCACAACCAATCCCATTCATGGTTATGCTGACGATAGTACCCTTCACTCCACTTTTTAGGTTCCCAAGCCAATCTCTCAACCCGACTTGGAAGGCAAACGCAGGGCGATGCAAATATATCTCTTTCACAGGATCTCAATTTGATATTGGATTGGGGCGCCAAAAATCTCGTTCAATTTAATGCATCCAAAACACAATCATGTTCCATGTCGCGAAAAAAATCATCAAACACTCACCCTTGCTTATGAGTGGCCAGGTTTTGCAGAGCGGGGACATATTTAACCTTGTGGGCGTCACATTTGAAAATAACCTTAACTGGCATAAACAGATTGTATCTATAGCCACCGCGGCGTCAAAAAGCTTGGATTTCTTTTCCGGGCCAAAAAGTATTTTTCCCCTTCCAATTTATACACTTTGTATGTGTCCCAAATTCGACCCTCTCTGGAATATTGTTCTCATGTCTGGGGAATGGCATCCCCTACAACCCTCAACATTCTTGATGCCATTCAAAGAAGGGCTGTTCGTCTTATTAATGATCCTTTACTTACTCAAAGACTTCCTTCTCTTGCCCAACGTCGAGCTGTGGGAGATCTATCGCTCTTCTATAGATACTTTTACGGCTTGTGCTCCGACGAATTATCCAGTATAGTCCCTCCTCTTGCAGCTCCCAACAGAGAAACTCGTGGTGCCGCACGTATGCATCCCTATACGGTCCAATTGGACAGGCCCCGAACTTCCCATTTCGTTCGTTCTTTTATCCCGAAAGTTTCTAGACTGTGGAACCTACTGCCAGCGGAGGTCTTTCCTTCCCCCCAAATCTTCAAGTTTTAAGTCTCGTGTTAACCAACTTCCTCTTACCTCGCTAGTATTTAGGCTTTCAGCCTTCGTGGATTGTCCAAAGATAAAAAAAATACAGGGTGTTAAACTTTTCAAAAACCTAAAATTTCTAAGAAATTTTTTTGTAAAATTTGTTAGACTAGATATAAACGTTATTTAATTAATCATTTGTGATCGTTATTACATAATTTTCAATAAGAAGTTATAACCCTAAGTTTTAAAAGAAAAAAATACCCTAATATTTTTTGTATGGTCCAGGATTATGCAGTTTAGCGGATTTTATATTTTTCAGGAAAACTAAGCAAGCTACTTAAAAATATGAAGACATAAAAAGTTGTATTTTAAGATGTTTCATCCGGAAAAAAATATAAAAGTTCCAAAAATCAGTGGCGTACATTTTTTTTGTCAATAATATTAACTAAGATGCGTCCCACACCGCCACTGGTCTCGCAAATTTAAATTGGTTTAGGGCTAAATTAACTTTCTATTTTAACAAATACCACCGCCAAATTTTATCCAAATCGAATAAGGCATATTTAAGATATTATTAATAACTCGATTTTCTTTTTAAAATTTAACACCCTGTATTTTAGAAACAAAGCATAACCTTTGATTTTCTAACCGTTATTAGAAAACACCCTGTATATTTTTTGTTATCCTTAAATTATTTTCCTCAAAATATAAAAATAGATAGCTCAAGAATGTCAAAAGACGTTTTTTTACAACTTTGTAGCCCTCCGCTTTCTTTGCGTCACTTTCAAGTTCTCAGATTAGTGGAATATATACTCTTTAGCATATAATTAACTCATCCTATCTTAATCTGTCGCGTTCGAAAATTTCTGACGGAAATATTTTTGTTTTTTACGATCGGCCCTGTATACGGGGCTCACATTTGGTTGAGGTACTTAACCGGAGTGGCTTTCCAGTGGCGCAAATAGAGCGCTTCCGAGTAGCTCAGGAGCATTTCGTTCTACTTTATGGTGTTCCAGTAACGGAAAGTGTTATGCACCTGATCTACTCCGTTTTTCTTTCCCCTTGCCCCTTATGCACCAGCCCCTCTTTTGGTTTTTGTGCTTCAAACGTGTTTTTTTATTGTTAAGGGTGGATTTTTTAAAATTATTTGTTGTAAATGGAATTACATATTAAAAAGAGATTATTATTATAAAGCCAAGAAAGGTTAAAAAAACGACATTTTAATTTTTTTAAAGTTATCTCTCTTTCCTTGTCTAAAGATGCGTTACAGTGACGAACTTTTTATAGCCGATCAAGAACTTCAAGCCCTGGAGCGTGACGCACAAAAATTTTCGTCACTGGATACCCGGGTACAAGGTATCCTCCCCTACCATAAAGAATACTAACTTCTTTTCGTAAAATTATTTTTAAAAAAGTTTTCCATATGGTGTGAACTTAAGTAGACACGCTGTATTTGGCGTGGGTCTACCTTGCCTTAAGTTTTAGAAAAAATCTCGGTAGGGTCTTGATTTTTTTATGTTTATTGTTAATTTTTTTGTATTATTATCAGTCAGTAATACATTTGTTGCAGTGCTATACGTTTCTTAAATGGCAATTTTTATCACTCACAGAAAATACGTAGCTTTAAACAGCTTCATTGAAGTTGACAGATTTAAAAGAAACTATAACCGGAGTATACGCGGTCATGTAAACCTGAAACGCACTTGCATGAAAGCAAATGTCAAATGAAGCTTTTGATACACACGATTCAGATATACCTGTCAGTTCATCGTCAGTTTTGGCAGCTGGTGGTGTGATCAACTTAAACATAAGCGTAATTCAGAAAAAATATTTTTTTATTTTTGTCGATGCATTCATTACTTTTAACTTTCCAAAAGCATGGATAACCTTGGTTCATATTTATAAAATAACACAATATATCTTCCTGGCGCCAAAAAGCCATTTTGTTAACTTAAAATCAACAATATAACCGTGTAAACGACGTTCCTAAACTGAAACGGTAACTGACGTGTCCTACACATGCACAAGTTTGCACGACGCGCGCCAAGAAAAGTCAAACTCGGACCAGAGACAACAATGAGACGAGCAACTAAATGTAAATAAATTATCCGAGAGAGAGATAGCTGCTGGGCCTTCCTTGTCTGTCTTCAAGGCAGGTAAACGCAGATGGCGCGTGAGTCGACTTTATCGTTTGCCCGCCAAATTCAAATTATATAGCTGTGCTATTTTTGCCCTTAATGTTAGGTACTTGTTTTTGTTTCCTATTAATATAAAATATTGGGGTTTAGTTCAATAATTACACACACCTTATTAAAAATGTCATTTATTTGGTTTTTATAAAGATTTTTTCTTACAGATAACCATGTCAATATTACCTTAAATTTTCTGTAGAAAAGCACAAATTTAATATATACACTGTGATCACTAATAAAAGTCAATATTCAAAGTCCAATTAAGTGTAAAAACCACGAAACACAATAAATCACAGAAAATGTAAACAAACTGTCCAAACAAATCGGTCATTGAAAAATATCAAACACAAATATCGATTAACATTTCGGCGTGACTGCCTGCGGCAACGTTGTCAAGTTAAAAATATTCGATTCATGGTATATTTTCTTTCTCTTAATTAGATGTGAGCCAAAAAAGGACATTAAAGTTTACATGCAGAAATTGTAAAGAACTTGGCAACCAGGGCAAAGCGATGATTGCTCCATCTACGATAGCCTGCCATGATGAAAGACAAAGACATATTTATTGAACTTGCGTTAAACCAAAAGAGATAAATACAATGTACAAATTGTTAGGACCAGTTACTCGTCTCATGCTCGGACATCGAGTCGCATGCCAAGCCAGATGTATCAGTTTTTTAATACACACGGTCAAATTTGCGCGCGAGTTTTGGCTTTTTTAACAGATGTGACAGTTTTGCATGACCGTGTATACCCCGGTTTACTCCAGTTCATAAAAAGTCCTATTTTATAAACTAACATGAAAATCATAAAATCAATATTTTTAGGTTGTTCTTGTTCCTCAATTTATGACGCATCGGCTAGTATCCAATTAAATGAAAAATTTGTTAAACTAATATCTTGGTACGATAATGAATATGGCTATGCAAGTAGAATGGCCGATTTTTTGGCATTTATTCATTCAAGAGATCAAGAACCCGAATGCGAAAAGAATGATAAGAAAAATGAGAAAGATAAAAAAGAGCCATCTAAATGTCAAAAATAAAATGAAAATAAACGAAAATATCAAAATTTACAACATTTTATAACTTTTCATTATACGAGGTGAGTTCGATAAGTACATGGTCTAAAAAGAAAACGAAAATTTTGGAAAAGTGGCAGTTTATTTGTTAACACAGTCCTCTTTAGGTATTTTTTGCGCTGACTTTTTTCTAACTAAATTAAAATAGGTTAGTTGTTATATTTCTATAATAAAGGTATCAAAATCTAGTTTATGCCAATTCATGATATTGTCGACGACTTGACTCAGCGATGCTGTAGCTTTTGTAACCAATCTGAGAAAAACGTTTTCTCGTGGTCTGCAAAGTAGGTCTCTCTGGCAGCCATGACTTCCTCATTGGAAACAAAAAGAAGTCACACGAGGCCAAATCAGAAGAATACGGTGGATGGGACACAGAAGTTTATAGCCCGATTCGACCAATTTAGCCGTGGCTATCTATACACGTTGAGCTAAGTGAAAAGGTATAGTGGCCGGACGCGGCGGTGGTAATCTCGACGCATAATAACCTTTTTTACCTATGTCATAGAAAAGGTCCGAAATCTGATAGGTATTTTCGACGCATATTTAGATACAGGTAGTTTGGTAGTTTTGTTTAGGTTAGAGGAAAAGAATGATTTAATTAAGGAAAAAAAACAGAACTATGACCCTCCCCCTATACTCTGTCTTCGGTTTTCGGTATTTTGATACTTGATATTACTTAACTGTACTGTTTACAATTATTACGAAATGTCTACATTAACAAATTTTTACTTTGTGCAGCAAATAAATGTTTAACAACTTTTGTCGGTAAAAGTAGGTAAGCTAATTATGCAGTGTTTGCAAAGGAATACCACGTTTACGTTGATGATTTATTTATTTATGTACTAAACAGAATTAAAAGTATATAGTACGCTTTAAAAATTTTGATCGATTATTTAACAAATATCACTTATTCATTAGAAATTATAAAAAGACAAAAATTATGACCCCATGTTGAAATTATAGTCAAATTTACCAGACCTATACCCCATAGATTTTTTACTATTAATAAGTTTACAATGGGCCACTAAAGGTCAAGAAACTAAAACAATGTACTTTTTTACCGTTAGTACCTAAGGTTATATTATTAAAAAATAGATCTACTTACACAATAAGTTTTAAATTACTAACACATTAGTACCTAGCTTATCAGAGCCAGTAGCGTACAATACCATATATTATTTATCTACAGGGTGGCCCACCATATTCGACAGGGTCTGTAGCTGGATAACCATGGGGTTTTTAAAAAAGTAAATACTGGAACATATACAGGTCGAATAAGACCACAGGATAAAATGATTTTAGTCTATACAGGGTGTCTCAAAAAAGTGTGACGTATGAAAGTTATATTTTTTTAAATAGAACACCCTATATTTTATGACGGTTTTAGATTGTACTTTAAAAAATAACTCGAGTTTGTTTATAGTACTAAGTGTCTAATTTTATTTGCTTTTGTGATATTTGATTTTTTTGAAAAATGCAGAGGTAAAATTAAATTGATTTTACTTTAACACTTTTAACACTTTAAACTTTAAAATGTGTAACAAGATTAGAAAAAGTCTGCCAAATCATAAGTAGGTCAATTCAAAATCAAATATTGTACAGGGTAATCAAAAAATAATTTCAATTTTTCAGAAAATCAAATAGCCATATCTTTCTTATTTTAAATGGAACACCCTATATTATTTTTACGATACATGATGACAAATAAAATACTCTTTCAAATGGTGTATAGGTTGCCTATACCTATCCTTTGTGCTTTTTAGTAAAATCTGTTTTTACATATTTTTAGTAGATCGTTATAATTTGGCCATAGAAATTTATAAAAGAATTTTTTCTGCATCTTTTGGAGTCACTCTGTATATTGCTCCCTAAAAGGCTTAATAAGGAAGTTTCTTAAGTGTGCGTAAAATTAAACAATCATCTCTTCAAAACTAAACGTATTTATTTTCAAAATTTTTAGAAAACACTTAAAAAAATTAGTGACCAATATACAGAGTGTCTCTAAAAGGTGCGGAAAAGAAGTTACCACAAATCCTGGGGCTAAAATATGACGATCTAACCCAACTTATCTTAGTCTAAAGGTGGATAATTTCGGAGATACAGGGTGTTAAAAATGTATTCTGGTTTTAGTTTTTTATAAATAATTTTGTTAATAAAAACTGTTTTGTCACAATATTCGGCTAAAGGGGTTTTTGGAAGGTTAAAAAATAGGCATTTGATATCAGTTTTATTTTCAAACTCTAAAAGGCGCCACCCGCAATATCTTGCACAAATTATAAACGATATATTGTTTTTTAGTTACTCTGTATATAACTTTTAAATAAAAAAATAATTCTTTAACACATTTTACATAAAAGAAGGTATACTTGGTAAAAGTTGATTTTAGGCCGGCCGCAAACATCGAATTATCTTTTAAAGTGCAAATCCTCAAAAGATTTTACAAACAAAAAAAGTTCCAAAAAGCTATGTCCCAAAAGGCCTATTTTTTGAGATGAACTTTTCTTCCTAAAATCACCAAAGGATTCACACTTTAAGATTAGCATTTAATACTGAAACACCCCGTAAGCTTAGACCTGGACATACAAAAAAGTTATTTTTTTTAAAATCCAGATATCTTAATAACGGCTGCTTAAATCAACTTTTACCAAATTTACCTTTTGTATGTAAAATACAGGGCGATTCGAAAATCGATCACGAAACTTAAGGGGGTGATTCTACTTGACAAAATAAGGGTAGAGCTTCATATAATTTTTTTTCAAAATGTCATTCGTTTTCTAGTTACAAGCCGTCAAAGTTCAATTTTTATTTTGGTTTTTTCGCCATATTGCATTTATTTTTTAACCAATTTAGTTGATATTTGGCACACAAATCGAGCTTTGCAGATTCTAAAATTTTAAGACAAAAGTACTTTTTTAAATACCGCCAGAGGGTACTTTACATGAAAACTTTGATGTCTATTGGTGCCTAAAGGGTGAGGTTTATCGACTTTAATAAAGAGTACTTTATTTTTAAGTTTTTGATTGTCTATAAAATTGCGTCTCCGGCTTTGTGATATCTGTCAAAATAAAAATTAATGATGTAAATAAATTTTAAGTTTTAGGTAAAGTGCCCTCTGGCGGTAATTAAAAAAGTACTTTTGTCTTAAAATTTTAGAATTTGCAAAGCTCGATAAGCCCCTTAAGTTTCGTGATCGATGTTTGAATCACCCTGTATGTTAAAGAATAGGAATTTATATCTAAAAGTTACATACAGAGTGGCTCAAAAGGGTTATTTTTAAATTTGTGCAAGATACAGCAGGTAGCGCCCTATAGAGTATACAATAAAATTGATTGAGATTTTTATTATATATCTTCCAACCCCTCTCCCCTATAGCTAATATTATTACAATACACCTATTAATAACAAAGTAATTTATAAAAAATGAAAACCAGGATACATTTTTAACACCCTTTATCTCTAAAATCATTCACTTTTGACCAAGGTAAGTTGGGTTAGATCGTCATATTTTAGGTAATTATTTAGTATACCGTTTTCTGCTATTTTAACGATTTTTTAAGATATTTTGACGTACATGTTATCTATTAGTTGTCCTTAATAATAATATGATGGCGCAGTATTGATTTTTTTTATAATAAAAATTATTTTTTTAGCATTTGTCCATTTTTATTATGAACAATTGGCAACGTTGTATAATTGTTTAATAATAAAGGAGGGAATATAAAGGGTGGTCAGGTTAGTTCTGGTTAGTCAACGTTTTTTTTAATCCTTTATTTACACCAGAGACACATTATAAATCCAGTTTGTGTGTATTCTTTCTTTTATTCACTCATAAATAGAATCAGACCCTTCCGATATTGCCAAATGCTTTCCATATTTAGCATAGTATAACTGATGTATTAGTCGTTTTTCTTCTTACTTTTAGGTTATGAATTAACAATTTTATATTATTTCTTTATTCTCAAAAATATGTGGAAAAAATGTAATTTCTACTTAATTTTACATGTGATATTCAGTTTGATTAACTTGTTTTACCAATTTTACCCCTCCCAGCACCCCTTTTCACTCCCCGGTCCCTTAAGTTTGTTTACTGATATTTTTTTTTAACTGAATATTTTGGATATGCGCCACTTACGTTTTATTTAGAAGAGTGTCTAAAATATGTACGTATCAATAATTAAAAAAAAGCTTAAAATAGCGGAAAACCATATTTTAGCCTAAGGAATTTGTGGTAGCTTTTTTACCCCACCTTTTAGAGACACTCTGTATTTTTATTCTTAAGCCACGTACAGTATTGGATACAATCGGCGAAAACATTTGTTGGCCGACTGTATCTTGAATGTTGCACATCGGTCGGCCGACTTGTTGCAAACGCCATGGCAACATCGGTGGGCGTTTTCATTCAAGGAATCGGCAAGTCGCCTGTTTTCCATTTAATATGGAAAACTTCGGCAGGTTTGTACGAGCTTAAAAACTAGTGTGGACCCGATAAACTTGTATCTGCAAATGTTGGCCATCTTTGTTGCTGAAATTTTTTTGAACAAGATACAGTCGGCCGACAATGTTGTCCCGATTGTATCCAAGTCTGTACATGGCTTTATGACTGTCTAAATAAGATACAAAATTCACATTTTGACGCTTTTAATAAAAAAATTATGAATGTACTTTTATAACATTGTCAATCCATTTTTTGTAATAGGAAACCTTGACGTATACTCCGGGCTTGTTAGCATAACCACACCGTTGTCCCCATGATGTAAGTCCGTATAATGTAAACACACCTGTAACACAAACAACAAAACAATTTACACCTTTAGAGCTAGATTTGCTAATTTTGTTAGAATGGCAGGTTATCAACCCGTGTTATAAATGTACGTAATAAACTATACATGGTGTAAATTGGATAAGAACAAATACAATAAAAATAGTTATTTTCCTAACAAGTGCGCAAAGTGATACTTTTCCGCACGCGACTGCCGTTCGGGCAAGCAGTCAATTTTTAGGGGAGTAATAAATCAATTATTTTTAAAAATAACCATAGTTTGGACAACGTTAACAGAACAAAAGATACTTTAACTCACCATCTTCTAAACATGCCAAAGGTCCCCCGCTATCTCCGTCACAAGCATCTACACCTCCATTAAGATCCCCTGCGCAAATCATTCCGTCCCCAATAGCTTCTCCATAAATATGTGCCATTTTGCACACGTCCATTTTTGAACTGGAATCCATGCAGCTCGAAGTTTGTGAGAATAAGCTGAAAATATGAAGACAAAATAAAACGCTATCACCAACTGATGGGCGAATATGTGAGAGTCCCAAATTAAGCCACCGCCTTAGCAATAGTAAAACGAGAAAAAAATAAGATTTTCCAAAAAGTACTAGAATAAACTACCTGATTTTCCAGTTTGAACAGTACCAAATCCAGATATGGTACAGTTCAGCTCCCTTTCATAATTCGAATTTTCCTCTGGTAAGCAAATTGGCTGTATGTCTTGATTTAATTTAAAGCCATTTCCTTTTAACTTTATCATTGCTATATCGTTTCCCATCTTGTGTCCTTGGCGGAAGTTTTCATGGAGGTAGTACTCCTCAATAAAAGCCTGTTGCTCAGTGCCTGAAAAAATAATAATCTCTTTGATTAGTTTCTTAGATTTACCGATTACCAAACTATCTACCACCTACAACCACATTAAGTCTACACTTTCCATAGAACAAAGGTATACAATATTATGATCCATAGAGTAATTAATACACCACTTAATAAAATGGCTTCAAAAATGGACAAATATTTTTGTTAAAAACGACTACAAGCCTTAAATTTATTAGACCACCCAAACAGCAAAAACTTTCCATTGAGCACCCATATAAGTAAAGCACGGGTCTCGCGATGCTTTATGTCCGCTCCACAGCTTAACCATTGTTTGGTAGTGTATCCCAGCGCTGCAGCAAGGTCAAGAAATAGTGGCGACGCATGCTTTACTTATATGGGGATTGCTCAATGGAAAGTTTTTGCTGTTTGGGCAGTAATAAGAAGGATAATACCATATCCTAGTATTTGTTTAAGAAAATGTAAAGGGGGCTATCGCAAGCATATGCATTCACTTAGATAGTCAGACTGCTCCAAAAGCCTTGAATTTCCATCGTCTAGCATCCATAACTACGATGGAGTAAGTTTTTTAACAATTCAAAAGACCTTGCTGCCAGGAACAACGGGATAAAATTTCTTTGGGTTTCTGGAGCCCCCACGGGAATAGAAGCCAAGGAAAAACAAGATGAATCAGCCAGAGGTAGGTCCTCTCAAGAGTCCACCGGTCCAGAACCTGTCCACAGACTGTCTAAACAAGAAATGAAACAAAGCATTTATTCACATTTTTGCATTATTTTTACCTTCATCCTCATCCATATTATATTCCCCTGCAACCACAACATAGGCTCCTTTAGGGTACCCCTCCAAGCAATGTGCAGCAGTGAGAACCCATCTGGATGAGATAACTACGGCGCCACACCAATGGGCTGATTTTTCTTGTCCTTTAATTCTTAGGGCAGCCTTAAAAAGATACAAAAATAAGTATCCAAATTAGATTAATGACAACACAGATGGGTTTATTTACATTGGCAACACTGATAAGCCCTGACAACAGTGCATCGATTCGCGTTCGTTTTTTACTTATCTTTTAATTAGGCTTAAAATATATTTTTTTAATATACACATCATCCTGCTCGACATGTTAAAATTGACTTTCAGTGGCTTGAACACTAGCAGCTAGAGATGAAACAAAGAATGTCTGTATGTAAATATCCCAGATTGGCTGACGCATCGCGCTCGCTTTAGAATGTCTTCTTTTCGTGCATTTTCAAAAATTCTACATTGAGCGACTGTAACACGTTGTGCCACTTCAAAATATCCATGGGCAATTTTCACTTATACGTGCAAAGGAGACCGTCTAAAATAACGACAAAGCAAGACCGATTCGTAATCCTATTAGGAAATGTTTACATGCGGGCATTCTTTGTCGAAAGCATCGAGCTAGCACGACTTGCGTATAAACCTATTTAAAAATTTAAAAAGAAAATTATTATAATCTATACCTGCCAAGGATAGTCACCAGGTCTGGCTACCGATCCTTGTACAACTCTAAAGTGGACATCATCACCCTGGAGGAAAATATTGTCTTTTCTAAATCCACAATTAACTGGCTCTGGTGATAAGTTGGTAGTTCCTAAGAAGTAAAAAAATATTATATATTATTTGATATTTGCATTTAAGTTGTTTAGTGCAACCGAAAAAGCCTTAAGAACAGTGCATTAGCCATACCTACAATTGCCTCATGATAAAGTAATGTTTATTAAAACATTACCTTATCATGAGGCAGTAAATAAATACATTAGTATTTTTCCATATACTTTTTGGTTGCACTGTAAAACTTAAACGCAAATATTTCAAAAACGGTTGCCAGAGACATTCCCACCAAGTATAGTTTCTATTGTATAAAACATTGGAAAGTTTACTAATTTACTTAGATGGTATATATAGGATACGACAAAAAGATATTACGTTTTAGAGAAATTCAAAAAAGTGTAGGTTGTTGTTTACACATAAAAAATAATATTGAATCTAAATAATTCATGTCAAAAAACCCAGTTTCATTATAATATTTAAAAATGACCAAAAATTATTGACATAATTAAAAATATTTTTTCCTTTGACAACCTCTATCTTCCTTATTTTCAACTTTTAAATACAGGGGTGTTTGGTTAAATCTTAATATTTTGGCATAATAAATCTGTGGTTACTGTGTGTATTAGTGGACACCCTATATACCTGAATTTCTTATAGCACTATTGACTCCATCACCAACAGCCTTCGAACTTCTCTGCGCCTCGACTTCCCTAAATTCATTGCTGCACACGACACCAACATCTTCGGAATGATCACAGTTATGGTCTCCCCAATCCCAATGGGTGCATTTTTCGAGACTTGTTTCATTACCAAAGCAAGATACTTGATCAAGCCAAATTGGACCACTGCCTGTTAAGAGAAATAAAAAAAAACCATCAAAACCAGATATAAAAATTAATAAATTCTACATAAATACGACTTTTTGTATAAATGTGATGATATACAGGGTATCCTAAAAATATAATATAATATAATATTCGACTAAAAAGTATTTGCTAAACAATTTGCTGCCAATTCAACCCTTGACTCTCCCGTAAATCATCCAATTCCAGCGGTTACCCCGGTTCCTCATAAAATGCCCGATATTATTTTTTAAGGTAAAACACATTAAGCGTATCCTTTCTTCCCTTAACACCAAGAAATCGTCTGGGCTGGATGGCATACCAGCGGTCGTTTTAAAAAATGTGCTCCAGAACTTGCACCAATTTTAACTCGGCTCTTTCGAATTTCAATTCTCTCAGTTCTTTCTAAAGTAATGGAAAAATTAATTAATTCACAAATTCTAAAAAGTATTTAGAAAAACACAAAATTTTGCACGACAGGCAGTATGGATTTCGCCACAAAAGATCTACAGCGGATCTTCTTTCCTTAGTATCACACTGCTGGAATAAGTCTCTTGAGTTTCTAGGTGACTCCCAGATCGTTGCTGTTGATATATCCAAAGCTTTTGATCAGGTCTGGCATGCCGCACTTCTTAAAAAACTTCCCTCCTATGGTATTTCAACTAAACTCTGTACTTGGCTCTCTAGCTATCTCTCTGATCGACGTATATCAGTTATTGTGGACGGCCATTCTTCAAGCTTTCACCAAGTTAATGCTGGAGTTCCTCAGGGCTCAGTTCTGGCACCAACATTATTTCTTCTTCATATCAACGACCTTCTCTCGTCCACAACTAATTCCATTCATAGTTTCGCCGACGATAGTACCCTTCACTCCAGTTTTAAGGTTTCTAAACCCATCACTAAACCTGATTTGGAAAACAAACGCAGAGCGATGCAGATATCTCTTTCGCAGGAGGTCTTTCCTTCCCCCCAAATCTTCAAGTATTTAAGTCCCGTGTCAACAAACTCCCTCTTACCTCGCTTAAGACACCCACGGTACGTTAGTATTTAGGCTTTTAGTCTTCGTGGTTTGTCCAAAGATAAAAAAAAAAATTAGGAGGTGAGAAGTTTGAATTTTCTTACAATTTTATTGTAACCTGCAGTATATTGCACAAATTAAAAACGATAAAACTTGTTTGCCCACTTTGTATGTAAATTGTAATAAAAATTCCTATCCTTCAACATATTTTACATAAAAGAGGTTTACTTGGTAAAAGTCGATTTAAGCATGTCCTAAATGGCTTCATTTGTAAGATACAGAGCGGTATTTTTTTAAACCTTACCACCATGTAGATACTTTTGAGATAAAAGTTAAGCCATTTAGAACAAAGGTTTATTAAAACTTTTTCCATAAATCTCCTAAGAATTTAAACTCCAAAAGATTAGCTTCTAATTCTAAAACACTCTGTTTTACTTTAGACTAGACCATAGTAATTTTTTTTAAATCCAGATATCTCCAAAACGGATGCTTAAATCAACTTTTATCAAATATATATAACGCAAGTAGAAAAAATTATTTATAAAAAAAAACAAGTTCTGAATAAATTTTTACATCCTGTATCTCCGAAAAGGGCCACTTTTGGACTAAGGTAAGTTGAGTTAAATAGTCATATTTTGCCCTCAGAAAGTGGTAGGATTTTTCCACACCTTTTACAAACCCCCTGTATAACACCTATATTAGTTGTTAAAGTTTTAATCACATTTTTACATAACAAAATTAAAAAATAAACTACATAGTTATTTTAGACATCTGGAAAGAAGGTACAATAATTAACATCCCTAAGGCTAACAGCGACCACAAATTACCTAAAAATTACAGACCGATTACGTTGCTACCTGTTCCAGGAAAGTTATTTGAAAGAATTATAAAAAACAGATTACTTAAAGCAATACAGAATAGGATTCCAAGGTACCAGTTTGGTTTTTGTGAGGGCTGTTCTACTATTCATCCATTATCTATCCTCTGCTCCAACATACAAACAGCTAAACATCAAAACTTAAAATCTGTAGCGCTTTTTCTAGACATTAAAAAGCATTCGACAGTGTTTGGCATGAGGGACTTATATACAAACTACACAGAGTTCAGGTGTCAGGGTATCTTATCAAATTAATCAAAGAATTTCTAAACACTAGAACACTAAGGATAAAAATAAACAATATTCTATCTGAAGACTTTGTCCCGAAACAAGGTGTACCCCAGAGTTCCCCACTCTCACCCATACTATATAATATTTATTGCTATGATATGACACTTGATGAAATCAACAATGGAGGTAATTCCTATCTACTACAGTTCGCAGACGATACAGCTATAATTGCACATAACTCCACAACAAGCAGAGCTGCAGAAACGCTGCAAACTTCTATACTTTCAGTGAAAGAATGGTTTAAAAAATGGAGACTTGAGGTAAATCCAGCAAAATCTCAGTTACTTCTATTTAACCATAAAGTAACAGCTAACTCCCCTCAAATAACATTATGCAATCAGGGTATAAGACCTAAAGATACTGCCAAATACTTGGGTATCCAACTGGACTCCAAGTTAAATTTCAAAAGTCATACCTCCATCGTCAAGACCAAGATCAAAACTCGTGCAAAATATTTTCGATCTTTAACATTTAAAAATGAGGGAATTACCACAAAAACAGCAGCGAAAATATATAAATCGATCTGTAGACCAGTACTGGAATACGCTCACGTGTTATTATGTAATGCCAGACCATCAGTACTAAAAACATAAGTGTAGCCGAGAGATCAGCCTTAAGAACAATTTCAAAAATACGTCATCCTGAAAATCCCCTACACAATCCCAGCAACCAGCTCCTGTATCAAAAAACAGAAATCCAGCATATCGAACAAAGGTTAATAGACCTGACAAAAAAGTTTGCAGCAAAACCAAAAAATATGGAGATAACTGAACAGCTATGTTTAACCAGAGATAACAGAAACTCCAGATTTAGATTTCCAGAAAGAACCATACTTGAAGTTTTAATGGACTATAACTAAACATTCATTTTTCTAAAAAACTATATATATGTGTATATAAACTTTTTTTTCACATATTTATGTCAACCGCAATATTACATGTATATATTTTTTTCTGTTAAGTATATTTTATTATTTTTAATTTTTAAATTGCTATACATATATTGTTACCAAAATAAATTGTAAATTTACTGTGGCTGAAGGACTTCAGTCGAAGGCCATTTGGGAAACCAATAAAAAACATATAATAATAATAATAAATAGTTATTTTCTAAAGGTAGTGCAACTTACTTTGTCCAAAATACGCATCTTTTTCTAACAAAAGCAGATCCAGAAAAGCCCAAAGATCTGCAGACTATTTTTGCCGCATCTTCGTTAAAGTCATCGTCACATATAGACCCCCATATGCCATGGTGTCTTATTTCTAATCTTCCTTCACTTGGTCTGGTACCATTTACAAGTCTTAATTCAGTTGGTGACTTAAAAATAGTTCAAAGATAAATTTGATTATAGTTTTAAAAGAAAATTTTACGGTTTGTTTTTTATCGATTACTGTTTTTTTGGACATCTAATATATAGTAAGAACATTTTAAAAGTGCAAATTCGGTACCCTATGAAAATAATACAAAAAACATAAAAAAGGCCGCTGGCAATCCGACTATTTTATACAAAGGCGCCGCTATCCTTTACAGCGACGCGCCGATACACTATGGAATAGAAATCCATTATTTTGGCCAAAAAGCAACTTTGAAATTTTAATGGCTCATGCTGTGTATTTCAAAGTAGATACTCCAAACTACATGTACGCAAAATTATAAAAAGGTATGACGACTTCTATTGGGGTAATAAGAAACTTGAAAATGTATTTTAAGTAAACATAAATATACAACATTTAATCCACTTAGTTTATTATTAGTCTTGTTTACTAAAAAAGTAAAAGAGTTTAAATAATAAGAGCTATTGTTGTGTTTCCGATGTAGTCTCGCGAAGTCTCGCTACTTTTGTCAAAGATTTTTTTACCTTTTTCTTTATCAGTTTTTGTACTTACAATTGCCTTTCTACTTTTTGCTACTTCTGAGTGTAACGACAGATACAAGATTTTTTATAATTTACAAGGTTTTCCATTTTAAAATTTAATATGTTTTGTCCTACACTGTATATCCTAAAAGATAAAAGCATTCTGATGAAAGATATGGATTCTACAGAATCTACCCAACAAAACAGTGTTTTTTATTTATTTTATACGTTAAAAAATAAAAAAGTTGGGAAGATGTATCTCTATTAAGCTTCTAAGAATAATTTAAAATTATTTTTCAGATTTGGATGGTCATATTTCCGAAACTAATTGAGATAGACACATCAAATGTAGTATTTTTTTAAAGCATTTTAAAAGATTTTTTGGTGGTGATATAATATTCAGGGTATTCCATTTAAATAAATCATACCTATTGTCGTACCCTGTATATCATATGAGATAATAATCATCGGATTACTGATTAGAATACTACCGAATTAACCAAACAAGCTGATATTTTAGTTTATTTTGTACAATAAAAAATAATAATGTTAAGGGGGTGTAAATTTATAATAACATATAATAATTTTTAGGTTTCCAAAAAGCATTTGTAATAATTTATAATATTTTTCCAGTAAAAAGCATCTCATTTTAAGTTAGATTGGTAAGTTTCAGAATTTTGACCAAAAAAATTAATTTCTACCCCATAGTGCGATGACCAGCTGCACCAACCGGCATATCATAAAAGAAATATAGCAAAGGCGGCCGCGAAGTCAAGCACGCCGATTTATTTGCTTTAAACTTTTTGTGATTTTTTTTCTTATCAAAGAGCACCGAATTTACATTTTTAAACTGTTCCTTCTATACACTACTGGCCAAAAAAACAAACAAAAATTTGTTAAAATTCTATCCTAAATAACTTTTTGGGTTTTTGGCCGTTTTCAATTAACTTTTGGTCCATTGGTACCTCTTTTCATTGAAATTATAAATTATATGGGGATTGCAAAAAGTTTTATAGAATTAGGTGTTATACAAGGAAGACCCACATGTTTCTTTTTGACCCAAATTTTCGAACATCTTGTGGAATAATTTAAAGTCACAATTTTTTACCAGTGTATTAAATTTTAAAGCCCCATCTTTTCTTTACATTTTTTTTCTCATTTATATCGGTATATTCCAAAAAAACACACCAGAACACAATGTAGTTTAATTATAATGGTCGTAATATGCGCTATAATGCAAACATATTGACAAAAAATTAAGGTTTGGATGGTCATATTTCCGAAACTAGTAAAGATAAGTATAACAACTGCAGTATCTTTTAGAGGTCTTTGAAAATTTTTTTGCTGGTGATATAATATACGGAGTGTTTTTTTTGATTCACACTTTATGACGTACCCTGTATATTTGTGTATCTGTATAGTGATAACAAAAATCTGGTTAGTTAAGAACCAAGAATCCAATATACTGGTAAAAAATGGTAAACTATTTCACAAGGTGTTCGGGTTGGGTTTGGGTCAAGATGCAACCTTTGGTTCTTCTCTGTATAACACATAGTCCTACAAAACTTTTTGCAATCCCAATAATAAATAATAATCTTGATGAAAGAAGCTACCACTGAACGAAAAGATAATCGAAATCGGTCAAAAAACCAAAAAGTTATTAAAGATTCAATTTTAACAAAATTCGCTTTGTCCGTTTTCTTTTTTTTTTTTGTACAGGAATGTAAATATATTGTTCTTTAAAATTGTTTCTATCGTAAATAAAAGAAATATTAGAAGGTTAGAAAGTTCTTACATTACAATGATGTGGAGCTTCATCAGAACTATCTGTACAATCATCCAAATCGTCACATAAGAATGGCAACTTAACACATTCATTGCCACTGTCACATTTCCAAAAACCCTCGCTGCAACTCTCTTGGGGTGTTTTGCACACCACACCTGCAATCTACAACATTATCAATTTAAAATATTATAATAATCGTAGTCTCAGGAGAAATACCTAAAATATTTAGGCTATGGACATTGAATGAAAGACTGCTGAGAAAAAATCTAAAAAAGTATTTACATTTTTAGGAGTTGTATAGGGTCATTATACTAAATAAAAAAAAATCCTTTACCTCCTTATCAGCACAATTGTGAATACCCCAACCGGCAAAATTGCAATACATAATACTAGTTTCATTTCCAAAACATTCAATGTCGTCCATCATGTACAGAGTATGGTTTTCTTTTAGATCTTTAGCATAGTATGAGTTACCTTAAAAAATATTACTACTAAAATGGTGGTCTTAAATAAATAATGCTTAATACTAAGATGGTATAACATATTTTTACAGATTTAAAATCCCTAACAAACTGACCTTTCACTTCTGCAGCACCAAGATGGAACCCAAGTTCCTTGCATAGAACCTCAGCGTCTATAATACTAAATTGATCATCACAAATATATCCAGTTTTACCGAACACTAAAATACAATACATTGAAGAGGTATTCACATTAAACCAACTGCTTTATATCAAATATTACCTGTTACCTCTACTCTGCCTTCATGCTCACCCTCCCCCCAGCCAACTTTACTTTATACCCAAAATCTTCTGGTCTGCATTCCTTTTCATCTGCTCTATCACCGCAATCATCATACCTAAACATACAAAAAATATTTAAATATTTCGCATTTAAATGTATTAGTTAGTTGGTGCAGTCGGTAGGATATTCATGTTATACATATAATAAATATGTTAAATTATTTATAATATTTCTGCCCAAAAAGAATCTTACCCATCACAAATTTGGTCAGATGTCAAACATTTTCCGTTGGGACACTTGTGCATGTCACTGCAGTCTTGTGACATAGCTTTTCTCTCATAGTAGTCACATGGATAGTAGTTCTTTAGTGCCCCACTAGTACCTATATTTTCATTTGTCAAAAAGCAAGCTCTGTCAACCTTCCTGAAATAAAAATAGTAAGTATAGGATATCCCTTTCTAAAGCCTTTTTTGGTTAATAGTTTTTTAACGTTAAAGCAAACACCTGTATCAATTCTTAGAACTCTGATTTGGTACACTAATAATTTAAATTTTATTAGAAGAAATTTATTATGAAACGCAAACTTTTTTTACCTGTAGTTATACGATTTGCATTCAAATTTTTGATTATCCATGCAAAGTAAAGCACAAGTGGCATGACTAACATTATCCCATCTCTGTCTTTCTAGCACGTCCAGTCGTGAATTTTTATACGGCTTAAATTCATCCAGATATTTTTGACAGTACTTTTCATCTTTACCATCATCGCAGTCCTACAAAAGACAAGAATTATATTTAAAAACAACCTAAATTTTTTATAAAATGTTCTTACCTTAACTCCGTCGCATACCAAACTCTTTGCTACACAACTTTTCTTATCGCATACAAAATCATTTTCATCACATCTAGTCTTTTTTCGTTTGTCAGTATTGACTTTTTCTGGAGCTAGGGTTACCGGCTCACCATCCTCATACTCGAAAATATAATCAGCATTTGGGTCTGATGTTGGAAAGTCTGGAAAGGGTGGAGGCCACACTTGCTTTGCTGGCTTTTGTGCAGGCTTCCTGGTAGTGGTGGCGTAGCCAAAGTTCCTTGACTCGCCTGGATCAAAAATGTCGACGTAATCTACAGATTTTTGATTGTCAAAACCTCCGTAAGTAGCTCTGTCATCTTTATTTATGGGAGTAGCCTGGTGAGGATCTTTAGGAATCTTCATAATATGACTTCCGTGTTCAGTTGAATCTCTTTCCTGACCTTGACCTCCTGGCCTTCTGACCCTTTGAGTTGGCCTTGAATAAGGTCTTTGAGTTGTGGTTTCATCTCCAGCATCGTAAACTTGTCCAGTCGGATATTGGTTCGGGAAATGTTGCCCTTGGTTGGAACCACACTGTTGGCCCTGACAAACTGTATGCCCTTGGTGGCTTCCAGAGCTTCCTAAGGGGTTAATATTTATTTTTTACCATGCACTCTACTAGAAAGTGGTTGTTTTTACCTTGAGGGGATGGTGTAGCATATCCTTGATGTACTTGATTAGGTTGACATTGATTACCTTGACAACCTGAACTGGGGTTTGAAGAACCTTGTTAAAAAATGAAATATTTTTTATCACATAGCCTCTAAAAATATCTAAAACCACCGTATACTGACCTTGAGGCCTATAAACGCATTGAGAACCTTGACAACTACTTTGGCCTTGCTGATTTTCATAATTAGTTTGAAATTGGCCTTGTGGTTGACCTTGAGTTGGTTGCGGTTTTCCCTGTCCTTGTTGATAAACACAGTTAGATCCATAACAGTTATTGACTGGTTGCTGCCCATAATTGTTTCCAGGCTGACCTTGACCTTGACTCTGTCCCGGTATGCTTAACCACACTGTGAGCCTTGACAGCCTCCTTGTTGATATGTACCGGGGATTTGACCTGTTCCTTGACCAAACTGATTGCACTGAGAGCCTTGACAGTTAATTTGTCCATATCCATTGCCTGTTTGTCCTTGAAATTGGCCTTGCCCACACTTGAGAAAAACAGACCTGGATTTTGATTTTGCCCTCCATAGTGTTGACCGTTACCGTAACCTTGACTCTGACTACATTGGGAACCCTGGCAAGTTGTTCCACCTTGTGATGTAAAAGAACCACCTGCGAATTTTAACAAAAGGGACATTAGGTCTTGCATTAAGATTAAAAATACTTTTTACCTTGAATTTTATCGTATGGACCCTGTTGACCTTGGTATATAACATCTGAGTAGTCTATGGTAGTAGACTCTTCACCATCACCATCCTCGCAGTCAACATTATATGGAAAATCACAAGTACTGATAAAGGGGTTAAACAAAGTACCTGTGCACAATCCTGTACGTAGGTTATTCCATTTGCACAGTTTAAAAACTTTTTACAATTTGTAGGATGTTTAGTTACTCCTTGGAAACCTTCTGGGCATTTGGGATCAACGTCTGAACCGCCGTGAGTACCTCTAATAAGAGTTTTGGTAGGAACAGTAGAGCCTGCCTGGTAGCAGTTGCTATCTCCAGCTCGGCAAATCTTTTTGTAGTTGGTGGAACTATTAAATTTTTTTGGGGTAGCGACCTTGGTATCCTGCCTGAGTATCTCTGCCACTACTGCTTAGAGAGCCTTGATTACAGTTTTTGATACTGAGGATTACAACCTTGTCCTGTTTGTCCCTGGCCGCTGGAAATATGGTCATACGTTGTCATTCCAGGCCTACTTTGCCCCACATACTGAATAGTGTCGCAATTATATATTTGAGGATCACATTCTGCAGTAGTTCGCCCCACTCCAGCACCTTGAGAAAGAGCTTTGAACCGGTTGGGCTCCAATAAGGGTTCCAGGTACTCCATAGGTAGCTTCCACAATACCTTTTTGGTATTGAGAACAATCTTCCTGTGTCGGGCTGCACATAACATATCTGACATAGTATGTTCCCGCGGTCGGAACAACATTTGATGGTTGCTGATTCATTTTGGAACTTGGAACATACGGTGCACTCTGGTTACATTGTTGCTTTAAAGGGTTACATAAAGTACCTCTTGGCCCAAGCATAAATGTTCCTTGTTGAAAATTGGAACAATCTTCGACGACCGGATTGCACATCACATACTGTATATAAACAGAACCTGTCTTTGCTGCAGCCCCTTTAGAATGTCCCTTATTATATTGATTCAAAGAGCCCTGGTCGTAAGAAGTGGCCGTAAACGGCGGCTGACAAATTAGAGTTTCAGGATTGCATCCTCCATAATATTGAGTGCCTTGTTCAAAGTTTGAAGAGCTAGTACTACCACCAGCAAATGTTGGACCACTTTGAGGATTCCAATAAATATTTTGACCTGAAATTATGTATCCTCCGCTATTACAATAAGGGTTTGTAGGATCACATTCAGTGGCTCCTTGATATTGCCTACCTCCAACTTGATAAAGCTGTCCTTCGTATGTTGTGTCACGTAACTGACCTTGACCTAAATAGTTGCTTTGTCCTAAAAACTGACCACTTTGTCCACTGCCGATAATATGGCCCTCTTGCTTCCTATGTTGCCGACTTTGGCCCTGATATTGCCCATTCTGGCTAATATAGTGCCCACTTTGACCGTAATATTGCAAATTTTGACCTTGATATTGCTCACTTTGTCCTTTATATTGCCCACTTTGTCCATTATATTGCCCACTTTGGCTAGCATATTGCCCAAATTGGCCTTGATATTGCCCACTTGGTCCTTGGTACTGCGAAGTTTCAGCTGTACTACCCCCATACTCTTCTTTAACATAATAACTTGTCCCCGATGGGCCAGAAAAACAAGTTGTTTGTTGTGGATGGTTACATACATTTAAGTTAGTATCAAAAAGAGTTCCAGGTGGGCAAGTTCCGGGAGTTTGAATGCCACTGTTACATTGAATAAACCTTGTACAGTCTGTGTAGTTAGGAATGAGACCACTAAAGCCATCTGGGCATTTTGCTTGCTCATAATTTTGGTATTTTGCAGTTCTTTGAAGGGTTAAAGCACTAGCTGTATAACCTAAAAGATAATTTTTATTTTTTGGTTTACCTAGCCAGAACCTAATATTATAGAGGGCTTATTTTGCTTTACTAGACTGGAAAAAAATGGACGGATTGAGTCTAAACTAAATATCTATAATTTTTCACAATAATAACAACTGAATATACAGACAGGTCCACGATACTAGGCAGGGAACTGATGAATTTACTACTGTCTCCATTGATTGATAAACGTATCCGCATGATTAACCGAACAGGATCTCAGTTTGTAATAAAAAACATTTCACAATTTTAACGCATCGTTCTTGCGAGTTTTGTTTACACTCGCTCGGGCCAGGCGAATGAAGGTCAATTCGCCTAAGTATTTTCTATGTTTCTACTACAGTGGACTTGTCTGTAATATTTCAATTATTAAAACAAAAATACAGAGATAAATAATATTTTGTTAAAAAAATGATGTTTATACCTGTCAAACACTCAACTTTTTCAGGAAAATCACATTCTAGTGTTTTAGGATTAAATAGTGTTCCTGGAGCACAGTTTCTTGGACCACCCTGTCCACTCCAACAGTCCAAATATTGGTTACATGACAAGTCATAGACAAATTGTCCTGTGACACCTTTGGAGCACCTTTAAAGAAAAATATACATAATAATAATGTATGATAAATTTATTATTAAACAAAACATTAAAAAATAACTTTATTTTTACATATCACAAAATAATTTACAAAATATACTTAAAAGAAACAACTATACCAAATAAGTTGGTGCTAGAATCAAATTAAAAATAAATGTTATCACATATTTTCTTACTTATTGTATACTTCTATGTTCTTAGTTTTTTCTATTCTTCTTTTATACACTACTCTGTTGTTAAGCATATCCTTTTCTACTACATTAGTATTGTGTTCTTTAAGAACGTTTTTTATTTTTCTTTTTCCTGTTCAGAGATATATACCGGATATAATTTTGTGGATTGGCCATTGCTAGAACAAAAAAATCTCGGGATTATTATTTATAGTTAGAAAAAAACTGTTCTTGCATCTTTATCCATGTATAACATCAAAATAAAAAATTAAATTCTCTAGGCTACATCTTCTGCCTTCTGATGAACCCTGGATATAGGAAATCGATTTAATTATCCGATAAAATTAGATAAGTCTTAATCATCTTTCGTCATAATGCCAGATACTCGAATTTACTGCTTCCTATACGAACATTATAAAGTCCGCCCCGCAGAGGGCGGAGCTTAGTGTACAAGTGTGGGGGTAACCTCGAACAACGGATTACCTACTGACTTAAAAATATATAGTGTTATTAATTTTAGAGTCTTTGATTTAACAATGATCCCAATAATATTTTAAAAGATATAGTGCGAATATACTAAATATATCCTCGGTAGTAAAGTTACTTTCAACACTTACCTGGAATATCTAGACGGGTTACTAGCACTATCTAGTAAACTTGAGGTATAGTTTTTATTGTGAACATAGACCTTGCTGTAGTTTGAGAGATAATACGGGTCGGATTGGCTTTTGTAATGTGCAGTTTTTATCTTTATTCCTGTTGTGTACGGTTTGGGTGTTTGATCTATTTCATTAGGAACATAAATCTAAAAAATGTAAATTTAAGCCTGATAGATAAGGGTTATTTTTAAGTTGGTAATTTCTTTTTAACAGTGTATAAAAGCAAGGATATAAGGTATGTCAAATAAATATATGTCCGAAAATATTTGTTATATATTGTGCCTATGCTGTTTTAAGAAAAAATACCCTTTTTTTTATCATCACTTTCCCGTCGCTCCAGATATTGCCACAAAATTTGGTACACTTGTTTTCACCATTACATTACATTTTTTAAATAAAAGTTTTTAAAAAATTTCTCCAGTGGCGTTTGAACAAGATTTTTATATACTTTCTTTGAAGAGAAAAAAATGGCACTTCACTGCTTTTTCTTCAAATCAATATTATTTTTCAAATACTCATTTACTTTCTGGTTAATTTGGTCTTTTTGGTTTTCGTCTAAAAAATAAAAGCCATTTTAAAGCATGGCAAAATCGCTAAAATCTTATATGGTGTTTTATTTTTCAGTTAGGTCAAAGAATACTAATCCATAGAACATCACAAGTGAGTTTTCAGCATACCCTGAAATTTTAGTACCTACCCTGACCACCAGATAGCGAAAGTAGGCACCGGACCAATCAGAAAATTGGTCGATGCCCATGTCGAGTTTCTATTGGTCGATTGGACTACTTTCGCTATCTGGTGGTCAGGGTAGGTACTAAAATTTTAGGGTACGCTGAAATCTCACTTATGATGCCGCAGGCTATCAGTCTGATAAATATTTGTCTGAATACGTCTGAACAACTTTTTAATGGTAGGAAAGTTATGATAAAAAAGGATTTTTTCTTAAAACTTGAACACCTGTATTTCGGAAAAGAAAGCATTATCGGATATACCTAACTTTATAAATAATAAATATTTTCTTGCATTTTATACAGTGCAAAAAGAAACGTACTAACTGAAAAATAACTCTGTATATTACACAAAATGCACAATACGTATGTACAAAGAAAAGTAATGCAAGATTAAAACTGAAAGATTAACTTTACCCAAGTAAATTAAAATTGATATTTTTCCTTTTTTCTGTGCACCCTTCTTATATAGGCTGTTCGTGAATTCTGGTACCAAACTGCTGTGATAGAATATTCTCATCAAAATAAGAAAAAAGTTCACATATACAATGTCCGCAAATTTTTCGTTTTCAAGATACATGCTGTTAAAATTGTATAAAAAATGGTATTTTACACTATGTTGTTGTAATTTGGTATCGTAATTTATAATATAAAAATATGGATGGTGGAGGGGAGGATAACCATCTGAATGTTTTAAAAAGTGGCCGTCGAAAGGGACAACTTAAGGTGGCGCCACAGTAGCCAGAGGAGATTTTTTAACCAATGAGCATGAATTATTAGAGTGAGATACAAAATGAAAAAGGACAGATAGATACAAAGTAAAAAAGGACAGAAATACCAAAATCCCTCCACTGGCTACTGTGGCGCCATCCCAACTTGCTACATTCCAATGGCCACTTTTTCAACTTGTCCGCCATAAAAGATGGTTATCCTCCCCTCCACCATCCATATATAAAAAGTCTACATAATTTGATACGTCCAGTGGCGTCTCGAGCGGCACTACAATCTTTCTAGCAAAAAGAACGTAAGCCACTGACTGTGAAAATATGTGTTAAATATTTATATTTTCTTTTAATTAAGCAAATAGAAATAAATCTTTTTTTTGTATCTTGTAGTCCTTAGGAAAAAAAATCAATTAATTGCATATTCCAAGATCATAAAAAATACGTTAGAGGAACTTTTTCTTTTAAAAACTAGGTTTATAATTTTTTATTAGCAATTATGTAAACAACAACAATTAATACTTAATTAAATAACGTTTATAGAGACATTTTGCACCTCTTAAAATAACAGACGTTTTTTGTCCTCCTTATGGTTATCGTTATTAAACATAACGATTACGGCAGCAGTTTTAGACAGAGATTTTGCAGCCTCTTTTAAGAAATATATTTTGCGTCTGCGCTTTCGACACATAACCTTATTTTTGCCTGTGGTTCACCCATTTTAAAGTTAACGAAAAATCAGTATTTACTTTTATTCTTCATAAGATATAAATTCATATTTAAATATATGCAAACACTTCTGTTGATTTCGTTTTTTAAAGTAGATGCAAACAATACAGTATATAAGCAAAACACAAAAAGTAAGGTTAGGTTTGGTAGTAGAATAAAAAGCAAGTGTGCCAGATTGTAACATCTAAATTAATTACTGATTTAGAATATCCGTAAAAGTGCAAGTCCGTTTTAATTTCTTAACACTATTTGATTTTTATTACTGCTATAGATTTTTCGCTAATTAGAGCCTATGTATAAATGATATTTTAATTAATACGGCATTAAAATTTTAACCTTTTAAATAATTGATATTAAAATTTCTACAATCCGGCAACCACGCAGTTTAACAATAACGATAACGATAAAGATAAGCTCTTCGGTATTTCATTCACATTAATTACAATATCCGGTATAGGTTTAAAATATCCATAACGGATCTGTCTATTATAAAATAATGGACACTAGACACTACTTCAAACTTGCTGATAAAGTTTTTCTAGAAACCACTACCACAACTATCCACTGTAAACCCTTGACCAATTTTTAAAGTGGCTTTCTATTTTTTTTTTAATATTCAAAACTTATCGTTAGACAAAAACTACACATTTTTAATGCATTTAAATAAAAAGACGATCTGCTGCAGTGTTTTCTAAAGCGAATAAACACAAGTCTTAAAGCGTTCAGTCTTAAAGTGAATCATTGCCAAAATAAATGTATTTTTGAGCCTGTAATATCTTCTATATTCTTAAAAGTATTTATCATTAACACTTTTAGCCCAGGGTCCAACAAAGTAATTGGACCAAACAAGACCTGAAACAGCTCTGATTCATTTTCAATACCTGGCACTCCAAGAAATATGTGTATTGTCTGCTATGTAGTTCTTGCATAAATATAGAAAATAAACAATTTTCATCTGTTCTCTGGCTAGAAGTATCTGACTTGCTAATGCTTTCTGGGAAAAAAAAAATCTGCTGGCGACGTGACGCAAATGGTTGCTATTGTCGATAATTATGCCTATTTGGTAACTGGGATTTTGGAATTTTTTGATTTGTTGATTTGCGTTATAAAAACACACGGCGAGGATGTACTAAATACAAGGCGCTTTCAGTATGACATTTTTTTAACAGCTTGTAGAACTCCTGAAAAAGAAGCTCGATATGTCAAAAATCAACTCCATATAAAAGTTGCATATTTAGAGAACTAGTTTACATTATTGTTAATTTATTTAAAAATAATAATGAGCATTTAACAAATTTAGATGGACGACAAGATCTAGTAACTAAAAATCGCTCCGATTTTACATCGGTGAGTGGTTTATTCAGGAATTCAAGAAGTCTGTATAATATCAATTCTTTTTCTTTTAATTCGTGGATTACCAGATTCTATTTTCGAGGGGCTGTGAAGAGTCGTGGATTCGCCGAGTAGGTTTTTGCGATTATCGAATAAATAGGGGACAATTTTGAACAGATTTTATAAAAACGTGTGTCCATTTAACTTGATAATTGATTTTTTAAATTAATTTTAAATAATGTAAACTACCCATATAACATTTTTGCCGGCGTTGTACATTTAATTTACTGGCATTGCCAACACTCTTTAATGGCAAGGCATTGGCAAAAAGGTATCAAAAAGACGCGAAAGTGGGCAATTGGCCGTTATTAGGCCACGTGTTGCAGATAATGTGATGGCATCCGTCATTAATAATTTATGATGAAAAATGCGTTTAGGATGATGGCATCCATCATTAATAAGTTATGCCAAAAAAATGCGTTTAGGATGATGGCATCCATCATTAATAAGTTATTGGCAAAAAAATGCGTTTAGGATAATGGCATTTATCATTAAATAAGTATTGCAAGTTTTATAAGTTGAATGTCCCAAAAGTTAAATAACATATTTAGAATTTTGTAATCGAAAAAATGAGAAAAAAAGGCAGGAAAACTTTATCAATAAAAAAATTACATAATATAAATTTTTATACTGTAATAATAAACCAAAAAATAAAATAAAAGTATGTAATAAAATTAAAAAAAGATAACTCTCTTATTATGCAACTTTAATGTAGGTAATTTTTGGTATATCAACTACTTTTGACAAGTTCTACAAGCTGTTAAAATAAATTCCTCAACTTTGAAAACACCCTGTATAAATAAAACATTCTTTCCGTCCTGTCACAGACACTTAAACATTTTACATATATTTTTTTATTTAACATATTATCCGAGGGAACCATGTTTGGTGAATAAAGAGGATCATGTATAGGATACAAAAAAGTATATATTTGCCAGTCGAGTAGCAGAATTTAAAAATAAATACACGTAAAGGCGCGTCCAGACTTGCAACAATTCGCCGTGCCGCTCCACGCCACATAGCGCGAACGTGGACGTAGGCGGAATTCACGTCGTTTTAAGGGCTTGGCAAATGATTCGCCGATGATTTAGGAGCCTGTCGGTTAGTTTGGCAAAGTGTTTGTAAGTCTGGAAGCGGCTTAATATGCACAGGACAATGTTTATTTTTATTAAATCACAGTAAAAAAAATATGTCTACAATATTAATGATTTAAATACATCTTTTTTTCACTATTTGCAATTGCAGTTTAAGTTTAATTAGAAAACAGGTATAGTGAATTCAAAATAAATTTCCGATGCACGTCATCAATCAGCTGTACCTGACGTTTAATTACATAAAATTAACAGAATAAAAAATTTCGGCAAGAATTATTAAAATTTGGCCTTTTGGTTAGTGTACTAATCACATACATATTTACCCCATGTAACACCTTTTTGCCGGAAGAGAAGAGAAGCATTGGCAGCAGGTGATCTGAAAGCGCTTATCTGTAATATGATAATGGGCAACTGGCCGTTATTAGACACGTCTTGCGGAGTAATGCGGTACATCGGCAATATTAGTCATGATGGACTGTTGCAACCCAGGATCTAGGATGCGCATCCATCATTGGCGTAACGGCTGATCACAACGTCTATTTGGGTTGTGGCATCCATCATTAAAAAAGTGCCTTGTAAGACGATGGCCCTTTTAGATGATGGCATTGCACTACCTTTCCTGACGTACTTTACGGTCTCAGATTTGTGATCCAGGAACTCAAATGCATATGGATAATCGCATGCTTATGTGCAGGGTATGCCACAGGGTATCCCATACTATAATTTTGGAAATACCATAAGAGATACGGTAAAAACACATAAAGAGATACGTAATAATCACTGAACAGAAACCTGCATTGAACTTTCTTCATGTAACATTTTCTGTATAAACTACGCATTGATGCATGTAGTATTATGCTACCATTTTAGTTCCCTGGGCGGTAAAGTAATGCATTCTATTGTCATTGGGGAAAAAAATGTCGTAATGCCATCACATCAAGAGCTTATATTTTCTCAAGTGCACAGCGATGGTTGCCATCATCAACGCATTTTTCAGTGTATTGGCGATGCGACTGCATCATCTGGCTGCGGCCCTATCAGTATAACTGTCAGCAATGATGGTTGCCATCATTTACCGTAACAACGCACGGCCTGCTACCACAACTTATTGATATTGTTTACTGCCATCGCATCTTCTAGACACTGGCCTAATAACGGCCAATTGCCCATTTTGATGTCTGATACCTTTTTGCTAATGCCTTGCCGGCAAAAAACGTTATATGGGACGTCGTTATTTAACGGATCCAATAACAGAAACATTTTCGCTTTGATTAACACCGAAAAACCATTTAATTCAGAATTTTATTATCGTCAGGTTGGTCGAATTGCTTCTAATCTTGCGACGTTGGCTTACTTTGTTCGACTTTCTACTTAAATGTTCTGTTGCTTTGTTGTTGTCTTTTCGTGTATTAATATTGTTAAGGACTTGCAAAAATAAGTGTTTAGTTTAAAGATTTTTTTAAAAGTAGAGCTATTTATTTAGTTTGATAGTTTATTTGAATAATTTACCTTAGTTTATTCAAGTTTTTTCATTACTTTTAAAGGTTTCTGAAAACACTCTGAGTTATCCACTTAACACTTCTATTTTATCCTGTACTAAGAAAAATTTTCTAGATTTAATCACTTTACTATAAAACGGCGATGGAAGACCTGGGTGTAGTATTATAGTTTCGATTTTTGTTTCGATTGTGTTCACTTCGAGACATTGAAAACTAATCATTTTGTCGTAGTTGTAACCATAGTTACGTTTCATTGTTAATAAAAAAGTATAAAAACGAAGACACTTGTTTTTATACGAGATGTTTTGAAACAATATTATATTTTTTTCTGTCATTTTGATCATAAAACATAACAACCTAATATTTTTGTTTTATTATCACAAGCTGGCAACCATGTAGCCATTTTACGTCACCCAAGGGGTATGTCAGTGCATCAGAAATTGTTTTGAATTCACTTTATGTGTACATATTTTATTAAACAAATAACCTTACAGATATGCTAAAGAAGTCTTTCGCTATGTTCTCTTTTCTCCAAGTACTCGGATTTCTTCAATATTGCATATAAAAGAATGCAAAATATAAAGAAAACCAAGATATAACTGCACCACATCAAATGAACATAGATCTCAGTACGAACATCCTAAAAAAAATAAAATTATAAGACATTAAAATGGCTCCCTGCATAAATATATATATATATATATATATATATATATATATATATATATATATATATATATATATATATATATTTGCCGTGGAATACTGAAAGAACCGAAAATTTTGCGTATATTTTCGAAACGGCAAGTGATAGATAAAAAAAATACATCATGAATTTTACTCTATATTTCATTTAAAAAAGTCGCTAGGAGATTAATTTTTACAGGGTACCTTGGCGATTTTTTTTTTTTTTTTCGTAGGCCAATGATTTTGCCGTCGAATATTGAAAGAACTAGGAATTCTACGCAGATTTTCAAAATGTAATCTTATAAAAGACAAAGAATACTACAGACTACACACCACATGGCTGAGATTCTGTAAGAAACCATACAGGGAAAAGGAAAATAGGGATAGAGAAAGGAAAGAGATCCATAATATCTCTTTCAAAAGTCGTATTCTGTATTAGATGTTTTTCTGTTTCTGCTAAACAAGAAAAAAATATTTTAAAGAGTAAAAGACAAAAATAAATGCTAAAAATAGACATGTAAATGTATGATCCTTTCCTTTTAACTTCGGTTTTCGTTCGATTGAGTCGATTATAACCAAAAGTGGGTTATAGAATCGGTAATTTAACATTTATTACGATACAAAGAGATCTCTTTCCTTTTTTTTCCCCAGGGAGCCGTCTGCATGTCCGGTGGCACTGCAGCCTGAAGGCTTATTGTACCAAACTCCCGTTCTCCCGTTTTATTGTACCCATTCCAGTACCCTAATTCCTTGAAGAAGGCGGTATAGGTCTGCTGGGTGCGTACCATATGTTTCCGGGGGCACTCTAATATCCCCAAAGATTGCCTGTCTTTTGTGATCCAGTGCCTCACACTCTGACAGTATGTGGGATACTGTTTCGGTCTCTGCTCCACATAATCTGCAGTCCAGATCTCCGTTGTATAATCCCATTTTATTTAGGTGTTCTTTCAGTGGAGCATGTCCGGTGAGGAAACCTGTGATCGTTCTTAGCTGATTCCTACCCATTTTGAGTAGTTCTTTAGCTCTTTTTGTGCATTGTCCACTGATGTATATTTTCCCATGCATGTGTTGAGGAAGCCCCTTCCCAGTGCAGTCTTTGCTGGTACTTTACCTTATGTTTCTTACAAAATCTTAGAGCATGTTGCATTTAGAAAAGTCCGACGATTTCTTCGGTTAAAAAAATGTTATTAAAAAAAATCAACAAAAGTATAATTCAGGTATAAAAAGAAATTTTAAGACAATAAAAAATTATGTTTAAAGGGCTTAGGTTAATAGGCACGTCATTTTCAAATCTTAAATTTGAATAACTTTTTATTTTTTAATTTATACTGTGCCTACATTATTCTATCGAATCTTTGAAAATCAGTTTTAAATTTTTATTAAGCTTACATCACTTAAATAGTTCCAAACATTTGCTTCAGTCAAATCAAAGTTGAGTTTTTGCTAATGTTCCATCTGCACAAAAGGTTGTGTCAATATCTTTAGGACGCTTTGACACTAAGTATCCTTTAACATCCTAAAAAAGTATAAAAATAATATAAAATCCTCAATTTACTAAATAAGTGAAGTCCTATACAGGGTGATTCAAAAATCGATCACGAAACTTAAGGGGGTGATTCTACCTTGACAAAATAAAAGTAGAGCTTCATATAAATTTTTTTCAAAATGTCATTTGTTTTCGAGTTACAAGCCGTCAAAGTTCAATTTTTATTTTGGTTTTTTCGCCATATTGCATTTATTTTTTAACCAATCCAGTTGATATTTGGCACACAAATCGAGCTTTGCAGATTCTAAAATTTTAAAACAAAAAGTACTTTTAAAAATACCGCCAGAGGGCACTTTACCTAAAACTTAAAATTTATTTTACATCATAACTTTTTTATTTTGACATGATATCGCAAAGCTGGTGGCGCCATTTTATGGACAACTCAAAAACTTAAAAAATAAGGTATTTTTTATTAAAGTCGATAAACCTCACCGTTTAGGCACCAATAGAAAAAAAAACTTTTTTTTGTTTCTAACACTCCGTAGTTCAAAACTAAGACATTTAGGACATATGTTTATATAAAGTTTTTTTCATATTTTTTGTTGTAGAATCGTTTGGTTAAGTTTGTCGGTTGAGTTACTGGACACCCTGTACGTATCTAGGTAATTTGATTGAAATTGATGAAAACTTTGATGTCTATTGGTGCCTAAACGGTGAGGTTTATCGACTTTAATAAAGAGTTCCTTTTTTAGGTTTTTAATTGTCTATAAAATGGCGCCCACAGCTTTGCGATATTTGTCAAAATAAAAAGTTATGATGTAAATAAATTTTAAGTTTTAGGTAAAGTGTCCTCTGGCGGTATTTAAAAAAAGTACTTTTATCTTAAAATTTTAGAATCTGCAAAGCTCGATTTGTGTGCCAAATATCAACTGGATTGGTTAAGAAATAATTGCAATATGGCGAAAAACCAAAATAAAAATTGAACTTTGACGGCTTGTAAGTAGAAAACGATTCAATTTTGAAAAAAATGTATATGAAGCTCTAACCTTATTTTGTCAAGTAGAATAACCCCTTTAGTTTCGTGATCGATTTTTGAATCACCCTGTATAATAATTTTTTAACACATGTAACTTGCCTTTGATTTTTTTTTCTGTCTTCAGTGGCTCACAACCTTGATTTTTTAATAAGGGCAGAAATTCTGCAGGGCCTTTTATGGACACACATAGTTCTAAAGAACCATTTAAGCTCTTAATTTGCGATGGTACATCGAAAAATATTTCAACACTGCTAGGTTGTTTTTCGGAATCTTGGCAAGTGGTCGAATACCAACCTTAAAAATAATAACCTAATAAAGGTGGGGCCACACATAACCGCACCGAGCCCGGATTTACGGTAATGGAGGAAAGCGGGGCAAATTAATTTGGAAAAATTTAAAAACCCTCTTCATGCCCTCATAAATATAAAAAGCATTTTTTCAAGCTAAGTCTATATGTAGTTTTATAAATGCATATCTCTTTGTTTAAATAAAACAGATTTTTAGGTATGTTCCTTTTTATCCAAACTATAAGTGTAGTATAGGTAAAAGTCTGGCAACACATAACCGCACTGATGTCCCACAAGATCTGCATTGTAGCACAATCTTGTCTCGTACGGTCTGAAACATGCCCAGCCAATGAAATCATACGTTTGTTCGGATAGCGCCGATGTTCCCGAAGTTAGTGGTTAAAGGTTAGTTGTTGTAAACAAACAATACAAGAAAAAGTGATTTAATAAGTATTAAAAAATATAATAGTTATTTATTAGATAAGTGAGTTATATTACATATAAGTCACGCAAGAAAAGTTTAACTCTCGAGCCCGAAGGGTGAGAGAGGTAACTTTCTTAAGTGACTTATATGTAATAACTCACGTGTCTAATACAAAATTTTATCCAACACTTTCGTATAAATCGTTTTTAATATCGAAAATAATTTGAAAACGTCATCCATTATTTGTTACTTGTCATTGTCAACACCAGCAACAAAATTTTGTATTTTTGGAAAGCAAGCTTGTTTGGTTGTAATGCATTTTGTTGGTAACTACGGGTTTGTTTAGTAAACAACTTTGTAGACAAACATAAAAATGCTTTTGCGAAATGGAAAATTGTGAAGTTCCTGCGGAAATTTTGGAAGAAGCTGCGGTAGCGACATGCAGTTTAATTCCAGAGAAGTCAAAACTAACGTACAAAAGAATTTGAAGATTTTGAAGCATGGAGGAAAAGGCGACGAGGGTGGTACTATAAATGAAGATGTTATTATTGCTTACTTTCTGTTTTTATCGAAAAATATTGCTCCCTCATCAATGTGGACCAAGTATTCAATGATAAAAACGACCTTAAAAGTATATAAGAACGTGGATATAGGGAGGTATGGAAAAGTTGTCGCTTATTTGAAGAGCAATTCAAGAAATTTCAAACCGAAAAAGGCAAAAATTCTGGAGAGGCAATACATCGAAAAATTTTTGTCTGAGGCACCTGACGACGAGCACTTAATGTCAAAGGTATGAATTTACTTTAGTTTCTGGTATTAAATATTTATCTGTTCGGATTTTTATAGGTTGCATTGATATTGGGAATCGCTGGTGCATGCCGTTGTGACGAACTAACTCGCTTAAGTATTGAAGATATAGTAGATAAAGGCCAGTACATATATGTTTCTATACCTGATACCAAGACGAACAAATCGAGAAGCTTTACAATTTTAAAAGAAGGATTTTTGGTAAATGTGCTTGAATTATTTAGAAAATATGTGTCCCTAAGACCAGAGAACACGCCTCACAAAAGATTTTTTGTCAACTTTCAAAAGGCAAATGCACTAGGCAATGCGTGGGAATAAATAAAATTTCGAAAATTCCGAGAGTAGTTGCTCATTATTTCCAACTACCTGATGAAATCTTATATAGTGGTCATAGCATGCGGCGTTCTTCAGCGACACTTCTAGTCAACGCTGGGGCCGATATCACCAACCTTAAACACCATGGCGGGTGGAAGTCTTCTACCGTGGCAGAAGGATATTTAGAAGATTGCATCTCTAACAAGTTTGAGATTGCAAGACGAATACAGGGTGAAGAGCGCACCAAGGCAAGTACTAGTGCTGAAAGACTTCCTGAAGAACACTCCGCACAATGTAACGTTGTCCAAGATAAATCTAATATAACAATTACTGTTAATATAAACACGAATAAATTGTAGTATAATATATTAGTTGTTTTATGTTATTTTTTTAATTGTGAAATGTTGGAAGTAATAAAGAATTAGTATAAGTCACTAGTGAGCTAAAGGGTACGTTACTTTAACTTATAGTACACTTTATATCCTCAAAATCTGATCAATTATGTAGATATTATATGTAAGTGTTGGATAAAATTAATTTTATTGTTACACCTTGCTATTCATAATATGTGAGTAAAACTTACGAATTCAATGTTATTTTTTGTTTTAACAACTTTTTAAATTAATATTTCGAGAAATCAAATAAACTATGAACATTACAAGTTCAATGCAAAATGACTAATTGAAAATGCGCTTGACATACAACCGTTGGTCGGTGATATTTATTTAAATGTGAAAATGCGGTGCGGGGTATGTGGCCGGGCACGGTGTGGTGGTTTCAAGCCTACGGCATTTGATTACAACGGTACATTTTAAAACCGAGACACGGCCGTGCTACGGTGCAGGCCTCGGTGTGGTTATATGTGGCCAAACCTTAAAACTGTGTTACCTTATTTTAAAAGGTTTATTTTACGATTTGGGGCACATTTTCCATCAGAAATTTTTCTCTCCAAGTCAAAAATGGGGCCCGGGGGTAATTTAAAATGTGGTATAATTGACTAATATTACTGCAATTTCATTAAATACAAAAATAGTTTTGCACCGCATCCCTCTTCATTTTACCAGGAAAACGCACGGCCACGTGCCCGTTGCGGTTATATGTGGCCCGACCCTAATTGTTTCAACCTCTTTATTTTCCTAAACATTCACCATTTTGTCAAGAACTTAAATATAGGACAATTGTAATAACTGGCGACTGCGCAAGGATAGATTGATATTTCAAAAAATATAATATCTTTTAAGCTTACCCTGTAATGATAAGGCACCATTAATTTGATAAAAGGGTTTCAAAGAATTGACATTTTCAATAGTAACTTTAGTATGTACTGTTATTACATTTGTGACATGTCCTTCAACATTATTAATGTCCATTTTATGTTTCCATGTCGACAAGCTTATACATGTATCTAGCTTATTAAAATGCTTAAGCATTGACATCCAATCCTAAAAAAGGGAATTTAGTAAAATTAACACCACAAGTAATGTTACTTAGTAAAAACACTATAGGAATCTTTAATAAAGAATTAAACTGAATTATTAAGAAACACTGTATGAAAGGAAGGTTGCTAAATTTTAGGTAAATACTCAAGATTTGTGGGTATTTCAATAACATTTCGATAAATGTGTGTGAGTAATTTTTCAGGTAAAAAATATCTTGCAGTTGACAACACAGCTTGAGACTGTAAGTATAAATTAAGCAAATTTAAGTTTAAATAAAAATTACATACCTATACTTAAGTAGTTTTAATGTAAGTCCTAAAAATATTCTTAACAAAACTTACGTGTATTTTGTCACTGTCCACCGTAGGACCATCTTTCTCAATTTCAAAGGCAAAGTAGAAAGTAGAGACAGCTAGAGCAACTAAACAAAGTAGAAAGACTACTATAGGGGGCTTAGTTTTAACGAAATCGCTTAGATTTTGCACAGGGGAAGACACCATGGCTTAAATATACAATATGGTTCCAGCCTATATTATTCTATAAAATTAAAAGGCAAACACAGGATAAGTTAAGTTAAAAGACCTTAAATTTACATTAGTTCTAAATTTAAGGCAAAACTTTTGTTCAAAAACAAATATTTGAGGAAAAACTACATTGTTTACGTAGAATAAAAAGTAGGGTTAGGTTAGTTGTCAAAAGTAAAGGTGGGTTCACAATTAAAATGCGCAAAACGCACTTGCGTTAAGCCTCTTTTATAGAAAAAATCTCTCCCGATTTTAAAAACAAAGCAAAGAGGGACCATGCAAAAACATTTTGCTGTCCTCATCAGGACTTTCTACATTAATAATACATTGGTTACTACCGTGATAGTTTTTATATATGTGTAAACACCTCAATCATGATAGAAGTAGAGATTACAGCACCATTAATAAGATATTTAGAGGAGCTTTAAAAAATACTAGTCCTAATATGTCTAAAGCCGGCTGTCCATAAGAGCGGTTTTTCGCTCGCGGATGATAATTCAGCGTTGTGATTGGTTAGTGCAAAGTTAAAATGCTTTTCCCGCCATTTTCCACGCGGATCCCCAAAAAGTTGAGATGAAGTTAACTTTTTTGCGTTTTCCACTAGATTGTGCGGATTTTTTAAATTAATAGCGAAGAACTATAACCTTGAACTAGTTGATGAGCTTAATGAGTTGTTGCTTGAAGATAAGACAAGACGTTAAAGATCCATTTTAAATAAAAGAGGTGTTATGGACGACATTAACTAGACTTATTTTAATTATTTTCTTCAAAAAAGATATTTATCCTACTTTCAATACGACCAATAACTGACAAAAAAGAGGCACAGGTTTTGGGTTAGAAATTTTTTTTTTTTTTTTTTTGAAATAAAAGTTCATCGCCAATTAAAATAGTACCTGCATAATTCTCAACTTCAAAAAGTCCAAAATAATAAGATTTCTTTATTTTCTTTGCATTACAAAAGTGGGTTTTTACATATTAAAATTAAAATTGTTTAATATTATCCATTATCTAATCCATATGCTATCCCTCAGACAGATGATGATTGTCATCTAGTGACCTTCACAACCGTAGTATTAACCAAAGAAAATTCTAACATAAAAACAAAACGCTTAAATATTTTCCGCTACAATGGACGTGCCAGCGGATTTTCTGCGCGTATTTTTAATACGCGGCGCGGGCGGAAAACCGCTCTCATGGACAGCCAGCTTATCTCTTGTAGTTTTGGAAATATGGCCATTCCAATCTAAAGAATAGTAAATAAATATAATGTCTATTTTATCTTCGACATTAAACTTACGGCCGTATTCACCAAGCTCTGACAAATATTTATCAGCCTGCTTTTTAAGAAGGCTATTAGTCTGATAAGTATTTGTCAGAGCTTGGTGAATACGTCCGTTAGTGCTTATAGTTTATAGCTTTAATGGAATTTTATCAAATTTTTCAGATTTGGATGGCCATATTGTCAAAACTATTAGAGATAGTGGTATTTTCTTAAAGCTCTTTTAAATCTTTTTTAAAGGTAATACAATATACAGGTAGTTCCATGTTCAGCTGTTTTTCTGTCGAGAGCAAGTTAATCAGCAGAAAAAATAGTACAACTTTACTTATTTAACTGACTTCATATATCCAATAATAAAGAAGTTAGCAAGCACTAAGTTTAATCACCCTGTATACATCATACATCAATAATTATATTCTAGTAAGATTTTAGTAAGCCTCCTATTTTTTTTAAATAAACAAGCCAGTTCTTCCATAATTCATAAAACTGAAAAACCACCTCATCCACCCACGAATTTCACGCTAACAAAATCGCAGCTAATTCTCCCTTTCACCCCCAACAGTTCAAATGAATAAGAAGGGATGAATTTACCCCTTCTGACTAAATAAGGTGCATGCAAGTCACCTGTATTTCTTATTCTCCCCACAAAATTGCCCAGTAAAGGGTCATTTACTCCAGTGTGTTCAATATTGTCGCTAGTTAGTAGGAGTCCAGTGTTATAGTTGAGGCATTTTCAAGCGTAACAACTTGTGTTTTAGTCGAGCCGGTTTGTTTGAAATGCGAGTATTTGATTTTATTTTAAATCCGGAATAAAACCGGAAATGGTTTAAATTTACGTCACTAATATAGCTTTGCTGCTTTTTAAAATATTAGGATTTTAAAAGATCAAAATACGGGTAAGTAGTCCCATTTTTTCAAGCACTCGGTCCCTATTTTTTTTTTTTTTTTTAATTCTTTTTTTCTATTTTGGTTTGCATCTAAGTTAAAAGCCTCTACCTAATTTTTGGATAAATAAATAATAAATTATTTTTAAACTTTATTTTGCTTTCAAAAGAGACACCATCAAAAGAATTGTCTTGAATGTTTCTTTTTTTTCGCTCGGTGATTCAACAACATTCTCCTCAGAAAAATGTCTCACCTTTCTGCATAGTGGTAGGGGAACCCAAGAGGGGATTTCGGGTTCTACTACAGCGCGGCAGATTAATATACCGGAGAATTCCTTGTACCCGGTTAGTACCTCTACCAAAAATGAGCCCCGTATATATACAGGGCATCGTAAAAACAAAAATATATTCATCAGAAATTTTCGAGCGCTTCAGATTAAGATTGGGTGAGTTATTTACATGCTAAACAGTGTATATTCCACTAATCTAATAATTTGAGAGTGACGTAAAGAAAGCGGAGGGCTGTAGAGTTGTTAAAAACACGTCATTTTGACATTTTCAAGCGTGGCTTTTATTTTTTTATTTTGAAGAAAACATTTTAAGGATAACGAAAAATATATAATCCGATACGATCCGAACGAGTTGCACAAGCCGAAATAGTAAGAGTTTTTTTATCTATTTAAAAAATCTATTACCGCTTTCCCCACCGATGAAAAGGAATACATTTAATAACATTTTTTTCTTCTTATCATCTAAGCTTTGCAACCCATTAGGTTGACTATGACGCTCGACTAAATCCAAATTTAGCATAGTGGGCTCCCTACCAAAGAATACCAATCCATAGAACCCACAAGTGAGATTTCAGCGTACCCTAAAATTTTTAGTACCTACCCTGACCAACAGATCGCGAAAGTAGTACTGATGTCGCTTTTCTAATACGATTACCATCAGAAATTGATAGCAGTCGCTGACAAGCAGTCGGCTCGATCAGTTATAGTGAGGATATACGCAAAATTTAATAAAAATAAAATCCCCTATAAATGGTAGTATCCATAAGATTATTAAATTTATGATTTCAGAATAGGATATATCGATGGGTTTTTGACAGAACATCGTAAGCGACATTCGTCAGTTTTACGGAAAACGTTTTTTTTTTATTGGCTTTATTTCAGATGAAGATATGTTCTATATTGGTTCGGCGGTTCCTTTAATTAATGGTAGTTATTTGGTACACGCCAAAAATAAATTAAAAGTACCAAAAAATAAAGCAAGTAAATAGAAAAACTAAAAATCGACGTTTTGGTGGCAAGTCTGCCACCGTTGTCAGGATAAATTGAATAAAAATAGAAAATTTAAAATTAACTATTACTTAGGTTTAGAATTTAAACAATTTTAGCTTTTTTTTAAAGATTCCGAAAATTTTGACATTAAATGTTAAATATATTTGTTTTGTAATTCAAATTAAGAAGAAATCTAAAATAAAAACATTCAGATCTGGGTTTTCCTTTAATAATAACGCGATGGGAAGAAAAAATCGTTTGCCGTAAAATTGGCGAATGTCGCTTACGATGTTTTGTAGAAACGCATCGATATATCCTATTCTGAAATAATAAATTTAATAATCTTATGGATACTGGGTCCATTTATCGGGGATTTTATTTTTAGTAAATTTTGCGTATATCCTCACTCTAACTGATCGGGCCGACTGCTCGTCAGCGACTGCTATCAGTTTCTGATGGTAATCGTATTAGCAAAGCGACATCGTACTACTTTCGCCATCTGTTGGTCAGGGTGGTACTAAAAATTTTTAGGGTACGATGAAATCTCACTTGTGGGTTCTAGGGATTGGTATTCTTTGTCCCTACTTAGTGACTGTGTACTAGATTTCATTCAAATAATTATAGAGGTATCACAGAAAATATTTACCAAGATAACTATTTTTTACCACCTTGTATCTTACAAGTTTAGACATTAAGGAGAGGGTATAGTTAATTGCTTAAAGGGTATACAGGGTGTTTCACAACTTATTCGACAAACTTTCAGGGCTAATTCCAAATTAAAAAATATGAAAAAAACTATATATAAACAATGTCCTAAACGTCTTAGTTTTCCAACTACAGGATGTTAAATATTTTTAAAAATTATTGTTTTTCGTAATAACTTTTATATCAATTGAAATATTTAAAAAAAATTGGGGACGCCTTCTATGCACCAAAACACTTGTTTTTGGCATACAAAGAAAAAAAATTATTACCGGTGTAGTCCATGAGGGGTTTAAGGTTAATATATTTTAATTAAAAAATGGTACGCCACTGCATTTTTCTAAAATAAAAATATTTTTTTAACTTCTCATTAGATTTAAAATAAATTTGACCTCTTAACTTTTTTATTTGATGTACGGTTTTTGCGTAAATAAATAAAAACCAATTCTCGGCATGGTCATTTCGTATCGATACGATCAAATTCATGAGTAAAAAAAATCACCTTTTTCTTATTTTTAAATTCTACTTAAAAAAAAAACATCAAAATGAATCCTGTACAATAAAAACAGAGACATCTTGGAATAGCCATCTTTTTTCAAAAAAGTTTATCTACAAAAGGATAAAGACCTCACATTGTATTTTTTTATTATTTCGAAGAGTAGCAGATACCCAGAGTTGGGTCGTATTCGAATACTCAGTATTCTGAATAGTATTCAGAATACATTTTGTGGTATTTGAATAGTATTCGAATAGATTTGTGTGTTTGGTATTCGGCAGAATACTTTTTGATTAGTATTGAGAATTCTGTATTCAAATACTTTTTTAGGTATTCGAATATCGGCGTTCCGAGTATATGAATACCGAAATGTGAAAGCACTATTCAAATACCAAAATTATCATTATTGGAATACCAAAAGGAAACGAAAATAGGAAAAAAAGGGATTAGTCTTGTACTTTAAATTTTTTAAACATCGGTTTTTTTTTCTAGTATTCGAATCTTTTTCTTTCAAGTTTTCGAATACCCATTCCGGGTATTCATGAAAACCGAGTATTCAAATACTTTTTTTCTTCCAAGTATTTTCTTTTTCCGGTATTCGTATTCGAATACCCATACGACACAACTCTGCAGACACCTAACGATGGTCTATGTTTATTTGAGCCTCTGTATGTTTCATTATGTTTTGCTTTGTTGATCACATCATATTCACCGCTAATGAATGTATTTCACTTCAGAGAGTTTAGTTAAAAGTAAAAGTTTGTAGTGAATACCTACATGTCGCGCATGCCTTTTTATTTTATTGCTTTAACTAAAGTTATTTATTTTTCTTTTCAATTAATTTACGTAATACAGTCTTTTAAAAACATATATTTTTTTGTGTTACATAAGACATAATTATATGTACATATTTTTGATGGTGGTTATAAAGATATGGTGCACAAGTGGTAAGTTCTATATTTTGAAATGTTTTGTCTATCCCCGATATTTTTTTGGATCTTTGCATCTACTGATTCAAGATTGGTGCATTTGGATGATTTTTTACACATTAAGTGAAATATTTGTGCCCCCAAACATAGTTACAAGAATGACTGAAAAAAAAGCCAATAATCATTTATTTAAATTTATATTCCCAGAAAACATAATAAACTGTAAAATGTTAGTAATGTTTATTTAGGATGTAGGGGCGCAACTAGGATTTTCAAATTATTTTATCTAAAAACTGGGACATGGCACCCACACCAGGTTATATCCTTAATGCTATTGGCCGTAAAAGGAACACTTTGGTAAAGAAAATTTTTATTTTGGAATTTGCGAAGAAAAGTTATTTTTTTGGTTAGTCCCTCCTACAAGAGAAAATCATTTCATCAATGTTTAGGTAGTAGTTATTTAAAAATAACGACCGTGATGGCACAACCGCGTGCTGTGAAATGCATAACTGCATGTTTCAGTCCTTGGACAACGTTGACGGAACAGGGGGAACAATGGGTTAAACATCTAATAACCCGACACCAACGGTACTCTAGTATTTAGGCATATGCCTTTGCGGGATGTCAAAAAGATAAAAAAGAAAACAAAATCTTGAAAAGCAAATTCTCCATTTGTATTTTTTCATAAATTTGATCAAATTTTATAGACAAATCTCAAATTTTGCATAAAAATCTGCCTTTCTCTTGTAAATAGAGGCATCTCAAAGTCTCGTGCAAAAAAAAATGTAGAGTTAAAAATTTCAACTGGCTATAGTTTAAAAAAGTAGATAATTGTAAATTTGATATTTGTCAATAAAATTAAATCAAATTCACGAAAAAATTATAAATGGAGGAATTGCTTTAAAAAGTTTTAATTTTCTCTTTTTTCGCAAATTCCAATTATTTTTTTCCAATGTGTTCCTCTTTCGGCAAATGGTAGCAGGTATATGTTAGGTGTTGGTCCCGTGTCTTATTTTTTAGTTAAAACAAAAAAATCCTAGTTGCGCGCCTGTTAGAATGGTAATTCATTTTGTGATAAATAACAATATGTTTTGGAAAAACACAAAATTTTGCATGACAGGCCGTATGGATTTCGCCACAAAAGATCTACAGCAGATCTTCTTTCCTTCGTATCACACTGCTGGAATAAGTCTCTTGAGTTTCTAGGTGAGTCCCAGATCGTTGCTCTTGATATATCCAAAGATTTTGACCAGGTCTGGCATGCCGCACTTCTTAATAAACTTCCCTCCTATGGTCTTTCAACTAAACTCTGTACTTGGCTCTCTAGTTATCTATCTGATCGTCGTATATCTGTTATTGTGGACGGCCATTCTTCAATCTTTCACCAAGTAAATGCTAGAGTCCGTCAGGGCTCAGTTCTGGCACCAATATTGTTTCTTCTTCACATCAACGACCTTCTTTCTTCCACAACCAATCCCATTCATAATTATACTGACGATAGTACCCTTCATTCCACTTTTCAGGTTCCCAAGCCAATCTCTCAACCCGACTTGGAAGGCAAACGCAGGGCGATGCAGATATCTCTTTCGCAGGATCTTAATTTAATATTAGATTGGGGCGCTAAAAATCTCGTCCATTTTAATGCATCCAAAACACAATCATGTTCCTTGTCGCGAAAAGAGTCATCAAATACTCATCCTCTACTTATGAGCGGTCAAGTTTTACAGAGTAAAGACACCTTCAATCTTGTGGCATAAACACATTGTATCTATAGCCACGGCAGCTTCAAAAAGCTTGGATTTCTCTGTCGAGCCAAAAAGTATTTCTTCCCTTCTAATTTATACACTTTATATGTGTCCCAAATCCGACCTTCCTTGGAATATTGTTCTCATATCTGGGGCATGGCGTCCCCCACAACCCTAAGCATTCTTGATTCTATTCAAAGAAGAGCTATTTGTCTCATTAATGATCCTCCACTTACAGAAAGGCTTCCTCTCTTGCCCATCGTTGGGCTGTTGGGGATTTATTGCTTTTTTATAGGTATTTCCATGGCTTCTACTCTGAAGAATTGTCCAGTATAGTTCCTCCACTCATGGTTCCCAACAGAGAAACTCGTAGTTCTGCGCGTATGCATCCCTATAAGGTCCAACTGGACAGGCCCCGGAACTTCCCACTTTGTTCGTTCTTTTATCCCTAGAGTTTCTCGATTGTGGAACCTGCTGCCCGCGGAGGTCTTTGCTTTCCCCCAAATCTTTAAGTATTTAAGCCCGTGTCAACAAACTCCCTCTTACCTCGCTTAAGACACCCACGGTAAATTAGTATTTAGGCTTTTAGCCTTCGTGGTTTTGTACAAAGATTTAAAAAAAATGTCTTTCTTTGGGGGAGGGGCTGTAGTTTGGAGGGTGCACTTTATAATAAACCTACCACTTTTAACCCTTTATGTAGTGTACTAAAATGGAGTATCTCTATGATAACTATTAAAAAAAGGGCATGTTTTTATCGGTCTTAAAGAAACCGTGATAACAAATAGTATCTGTAAACAAAAATGCCAGTTTAAGTTTATCTCTAATCTCTAAAAAATTTGACCTTAAAAAATATAGAAAAAAAAGAAAGGACACAACTTGACATTAATTATTTCCCTGCGTTTAAAATCAGATTAATTTAAACTTTTACAAGATAATAATGTCCTTACATAAACATAAAACAATGTTTTGTAATATGATTTTTGCGAAAAAGAATTTTATAACAAATGAAAGTAAATATGTTTATGATTTTATTAAACTACGCACTAATTATTTTCGCTAGGAATCCATAGATAAGACGTAAAGAAATAATCCACATATATACAGGGTGTCCAGAAACTCTACCGCCAAATTTTAAAGGCGTAATTGTTTCACGAAAAATTAAAAATAAATCTTCTTACGAAAGATGTTCCCTACATCCTACTTTTTGGAACTAAATATAGAATTTTAATTAAAAATGTATACAGGGTGTTCGGAAAATGCAT